>CAEFZY010051730.1:0-22428 GCA_903066815.1 Brachyrhaphis roseni
CCCTGCGACAGACTGGCGACCTGTCCAGGGTGTACCCCGCCTCTCGCCCGGAACGCAGCTGGAGATAGGCACCAGCAACTCCCGACCCCATTAGGGACAAGGGTGAACAGAAAATGGATGGATGGATGGATGGACCTGGCACAGAACTTTCTCTAGCTCAGTCAGGACAAAACAGAAGTTTTAATCATTTGACCACAGGATCAAAAAGAAATTATAATTCAAAAATTATAAACTGCATCTTTTAAACCTTCAAAACAAATCAGAAGCCTGGGCATTCTTCTTGATGTTGAGCTCACTTTTATTCTGCATTCTTTTTGTTTTAACAAAGCAAACATTTAAACAGGATTTTATCATCTAAAAATTATAACCAGAGTTTGCACTATTATCTCCCTCACTAATATTGAGACTCTGATGCATGCTTTTATTTCCAGCTGCATAGACTATAGTAATGCCCTGCTTTCTGGTCTCCCTACAAAACTTTGCACAGCCTGCAGCTGTTACAAAACTCTGCGGCTCGAGTGCTAACCAAGACAAGAAGGCAGGCTCACATCACACCTGTTTTAAAATCATTGTATTGGCTTCCAGTACGTCTCAGGGTTGATTTTAAGATTCTTCTAGTGGTTTTTAAATGTTCTTCAACCATTCTTATCTTGCAGAGCTGCTATTATCTTATAAACCCCTGCAGACCCTGAGATCCTCTGGCACCGGACTGGGACTGGAACTGTCCCAGTTCCAGTCTTGGAACTGTTAATAAACAGTTCCAAGAGTCAGAACACACACTTATGGTGAGGCTTTTTTCCAGTATTACGGTCTGCAGAAAATGTTGCTGTCTTTAAGAGCAGGCTCCAGACCCATCATTTTAACTGTATTGTATTGAATCATTTTTGCTTAATCGGTGCATTTTCCATGCAGTTGTTTGCTTTTCCATGTGGGGTTGGAGTGGGTAATTGTTTGATTTTGTTTGTTTTTACTGATCTATACAGCACTTTGAGCTACTTTCAGTATGAAGGGTGCTTTATAAATAAAATTAATTGATTCATTTTTTTTTATCTGAAAATAATCAATCATCAAATAACCTCAAAATTCTTAGGCTCAGAGAAGTCAAACATAATACGTTCGGTTAGTTTTATAGTTAAAGGCTTTTATTTTGAAGTGATGGGTATTCTCGGAGCGACGTTGTTGTGAAATGATTCAAACTTGATTCGACTTCCTGAAAGATTGACAGCTCGTGCCTCTTTTGCTCGCTGGTGAACGCGGCTCCCGTTGTGCGAAGGAAGCGAAAACAACTGACATCGACAGTCAGTTTTAGTTTTTCACTTTTAAAGAAGTTTGAAACGAGAGTGAGTCGGTGTGGACTTTTTTTTTTTCCACGAGCCTGTGGGGTATGAGAGCGGTGCGGCCGCGGAAAGCGAAGTAAAAAAAAAAGGGAGACAGACCCGTTCGTTTGATGGCTGCTGGGGATGGAGCCCAGCTGCCGGCCACAGTAGCGGCCAGTCGGAGCGTGGAGAAGGCTCTGGAGGAGGCAGCGGCGAGCGGAGCTCTCAACCTTTCCAACCGAAAGCTGAAGGAGTTTCCTCGCAGCGCCAGGAACTACGACCTGTCCGACATAACCCATGCAGGTGGGTTGGTTTCGTCCTCTTTTAATTAGTTTATTTTGTGTATAATTCAGAGAAAAGCCAACTCTCGCTGTTATGAGAAGCGTCTTTTGTTTTATCGCCACCTGCTTCTTTCTTCTAACGGGAGGATCATCCTCCCTCAACACTCTGCGTTGCACACCACTGTGAAAAACTTTGCTGTTTCAGTTTCTCTCGGGGTTTTAACTGCTTAACTGTTCAAACACAAATATAGTTTTTTAGTGTATTTCAACTTTAGTGTGCTGTTTTTAAGTGCAGCTTATCAATGTTCATGTCATCACTGAGGCAAACTGCGTGGCGTGTCTGGCATCGCCATTAGCATGCAGCTTCCAGCAGTTTTAAAAGTTTAATAATGAAGGTTTATAGCTGGCAGACCTGATTAACAGTCGTTTTCCTTTAACACGCGCTGTTAGCTTTTAAGGAGATTGTTGTTTTCTTTTAAAACAACTTCAAAGAAAATTTAATGGAGGAAAAACACAAGCGAGTTCCTCTTCCTCCCGAAAACTAATGTAGAAACCCACAGAATCTGGTTGATCGCCTCGGAATTCTTCTTTTCAACATCTTGTTGTTGTTGTTGATTTTACTCGTTTTTAGTTTTTATCTCTACTTTTCTCGTTTTGTTTCGAACAATTAGTTTCTCTAGTTTAGTTGTCAACATGACAGCCTGAAGTTGACCCTGTTTCTGTCTCCTATCTGACCTCCCTGAGAAACAAGAGGCTCAGGATTCTGGACAACAGCAGTGAGGGACATTTTAAAGATATTCAGTGGTTAATCTAAGAAAAAAAATAAACTGGACAAGGAATTGTGGATTTCAAATGCTGTATTTTATGTAGTTCAAACTTTGTATAAAAAAGAGGAAACTGAAGGGAAAGAACCCTCCAATTCAGTTTTATTGTTATTTAGGTCAGTGACGTCACCAGAGGCTTAAGATTGGAGCTAATAAACTGCTCTTACGCAACATGCTAAGAAACTGAAAACTGGACAGATTATGACAATGATTCTGAAGAATTTGAGTTGCATAATGTGTTTGAGTCCCACTCTGAGGATCTCCATGCCTGGATGTATAATGTTGTGGGTGGCAAAGCAAGAGTAAACAGTGACTATGACATTAATCATCCTCTGAGTTTTAAATGTGGTCAAACATGTTCTTTTGAACTTCTACCTGAATTTTGAAATTGTGTCTGGCAGCAAGTTATAGCAGCTGTTATATTAATTCTGATTAATTCTTTTTCTTGACTTCATCATTTCATCATTTTTTAGTTGTTGCATGTTTGGACAATTATTCTGTCTGGTCCTGGATGCTGTTCACTTCTTACTTGTTCACTTCCGGACAGTTTTTATGATATGTAACCGTGGCAACAAACTATTGTTTTTACAAGCGGGAGGAATTGCTCGAATAATACCTGAACTATGAGCCAAAATCCTAGAGGAGGTGAAAGGAGGATCATGGATCCAAAGTAGAGAGAGGAGAAAGAAGTTCAAAGGAAGTTCCTTCCATCATAATGGGGAAGGATTCAAACTCCCACCTCGTTATCTCTGCCTAACTATTTTTATTTTTTATTTTAAACGTCTCTTTTGTGGCTCAAGAGGCCTATAGTGACTGTCACCAGACAGGAAATGGGTGTTCTGTCTGAGAAACACATGCAGCAAAGGCCTGAGGGTCAGGAATCGACCGCAGGACGGCTGCATTGAGGACTGTAGCCTCTACATTGGGTACCAGCACCCTGCCCACCTTTTCAACCACACTGCCAGACACAGATTTGAAGTGGAGCAGCAAAAGCAAATGAGGTGGATTAGCAGGACAACAACTGTTGCTTTCATTCGATTCAATTCAAATTCAAAAATCTAACACATCTAACACATGCAAAGATCTTTGAGCTGTTTGCATGTCATGACAGTCATGAAACTGTCATACAGCAACAGTCTTCAGTCAGAGGCCTAATCAGATTCCACGTGATTTATGTAGCTGTCCTGGATTACATTTTATTGGTACCTGAAGGCAGCATGTTGGTGTGTATGACGAGTCTTTTCTGTGTATTCGTAATGCTGATCATCTGCTGACAGCAGGCCTGAGCCGGACCAGTGAGAGCAGACATCTGCTTGGAAGGCACCACAAAGCACTAAGGACACTGATTATGTATACTTTAAATTAATATGTTCTACCTGCAGTAATGTTGCTTCTTCTGCTCTAGTGTCTGTAAATTCAGATTATGTTAAACAAATAATCAAGCTTTAAATTTAATAGAGGTTTCACAAACTCAAAGAATTGAAGCACTGTTTGTATTGAGCTGCAACAAGGTTTAAGAATCCAGAGATCAAGTTTTTTTTTAAAGTCCCCAGAAAGTACATAGCCAAGGTCATGTTAAATATAATGTGATTATATTTACATAGGCTCAGCTGAAGCAGCTGAGGGAACTTAACAGATTGAGTTGTCTGTTGAAATCATGTCAGAATATGTTTCCAGCGACTCCCAGAAACTATTTCACAGTACGGAGAACTGGCAGTCGATACTGTTTTGTTTTCTTTGCTGCTTTTTAGCAGGACCAGAAACGTGTTCTCACTAAAAACCAGGAAGATAGAGCACATCACCCTGTCCTTCCATTGGCTCCCTGTAGCTCAGAGAATAAACTTTAAAATACTGTTGTTAGTTTATAAATCACTCAACAGTTTAGCACCACAATACATTAAAGATCGGCTATTTTATCAACCTTCCAGACCTCTCAGGTCTTCTGGTTCTGGTTCTGCTCTGCATCCAGAACCAGAACCAAACATGGAGAAACAGCATCCAACTTCTATGCACCACAAATCTGGAACAAACTTCCAGAAAACTGTAAAACTGTCGTAACATTGAGTACCTTTAAATCAAGACTAAAAACTCAACCTGTTTAGAGTTGCTTTTGAAACATTATGACACTTAACATTTTGATGTAATCGCACTTGACAAATTGTAATGCTTCAATTGTCGACTGTGTGTTCTATGACTTTGTATTTTTTATTTTTATGATGTAAAGCACTTTGAACTGCCTTTTTGCTGAAATGTGCTATACAAATAAACGTGATTGATAGAAATGATCTCTGATATAGCTGTAGTGTGGCTGATCAACACAAGGTGAATGTGTATGTCTCCAGTGGGGCTGAAACAGTTAATCAGATGAATCAATTATTGAAATAATTGTCAACTAAATTTAGTAATTGATTAATTATTAATTGGAGTACACAGGCCCCAAAAAAGCCATTTGTTGAAAGAACAATATAACAAGAGCTGTAGCTAGGCTAAAACTCTTTCCATTTAAGATAAAATCACTTTTGTCTGTAAATCTGTTCTATCCAGAAAAATATATTTTTGGGTAGAAAAACTCAGAAATGAGTTTGTTTCATTTGGTTCAAATTACTGTAAAAACATCTCCTGCTAAGCACCTTTTGCTACCCAGTTATGAATTGGTTAATTAATAAATAATCAAGAAACCAGCTCTACACTGTATTGAGCAGAAAGAGCTGAGCTTGTCACATGTTTTTGCTTTATTTACTACAAGTGATCAAGCATTCACTAACGAAATGCTATTATTGTCTTTCAGGCAGTAAAATGTTTGTTCCTATTTACATTTTTTTTAAAATATTTTGTTTATTTGCATCTTTTTAATACATTTCTAAAATTTTATAAAAATCTTAAGTAGATACATGAAAAACCAGCTGAATGTACCAGTTTCTTTATTCCATTTATCTTCAGAGTAAAAAGTGTTCAGTGATTGGTTAAGTATTGAATATTGCAATTTCCTCTGCTTTGTACTGTCAGTGTGGCAAACCTTTACAATTAGATCCATAATGATGCCAAAAGGGTGCTGGAATTTAAATAACATATTTGACACAATCATTTATTTTTCAAAGAAATAATATAGTATATAAGAAGTTCTGAATATGTTGGGGAGAGAAAGTGATGAAACTGTGAAACATATTTCATCTACCGTAATTTCCGGACTATAAGCCGCCACTTTTGCCACATGCTTTCAACCCTGCGGCTTATACAATGATGCGGCTTATTTATGCATTTTTTCTAACGGCCGCCAGGGGCGCTCGAGCAGAAAAGGTAAGAGTGAGACAGGTGGAATATATGTGTCGAGGAAGATGCAAGTTTAATGTAACAACACGTTTCAGTGCACAGGAGGAAGATGAAGACGGCTCTCAGTGACTTTTACCGGTATGTTTTTTTAACCAGCCCTGTTAGTGTTGTGCTACTACCGTATTGCTGCTGTGTTACTGCCGCGTCACAGGCACTGTTTGGAAAGAAAAGCTAGGGTATATTATTAAAACTTTGAAAACTCTTTCTGTGTACCGCCTGTATGTAGGCACATGCGGCTTATATACAGGTGCGGCTTATGTATGTACAAAATGGTTTTCCCTTTAATAATGTGCTGGGTGCGGCTTATAATCGGGTGCGCTCTATAGTCCGGAAATTGCGGTACTTCTATTAATGGTTAAAAACTATGTAGAAATGTATAATTTAGTTAAATTAAGTAATGAATTCTGCAGAAGCGTTGAACTGGAAATAAATTGAGGAATGTCCTGAATGTTCAGGGCATTTCTAGTTTCGGCTTTTCATTGGATAATCTGTAAACCTGAGGCACTAGCAGGTGGTTTTCCAAACCATTCTCAGTTTCAACAGAGCAGGTATCTTTCTTTGTTTTTTAATAGTTTGGAAGTGGATTCTTAATTGCATCAATCAATGTCCTGGACATTTATAAAGTGTAGTCTTGCTGAGTGGATGTTTTTTTTTTGTGATGGTCTGCAAAGAGGAACATAATTTTTCATTGTGAAGGCAAAACTTTTGTCAGGAAAGATACATTTGACTGTGAAATATTTTATCTGTATCAGGAATAGCTCCACTTCCAATTCAAGCAAAGACCAACTACAGGCCCCACTGACTGTGACTCATTTGTTTGTCTTCATCTTGGAATTGGAGGCTTCTACTCCTCAGTGAGGACAATTGTAGACGTCCATTCTTGATTTCATGTTTCTGCAGCGCTCAGGCTGTTTGTGGTCATGGTAAAGTGTGTGAGTAATGAGTGGGTTCCTCTGACATACCTGGTAGTTACGACTGCTGTCTCTCAGAGAGGCTCCTCCTTGGCTCTGTCTGTTCCTCCTAGATCTGAGTGCTGCTGCCTGTCTGTTCAAATTCACCAGCCTGTCTCTCTGGCTGTCGACTGAGTGGAAGGATTCAGTTTTTACTCGGGAGTTATATTAAAAGTCCAAATAGAAGTATTTGGACTGTGGCTTCTGGAATTCCAGGGTTTCCCCCAGAAAACTTGCTAAGCCCGATTGTCGGGGTGCCGAGGCGGTCCACCGTGTATTTGTATTAAAAGATGTTAAATAGACAGGAAATGTAAAAATATTACTGGGTAATTATATATATTATGGGAAAACATCGCCAGTGAGATGCTATTTAAACCCACAAGTAATCTTAAAAACAACAAATCAAACAATACCATTAAAATGAATATCAATTATTTGCACTTTTGTTTAATCCGAAAGCATTTATTGGGCCCCTGAAAGCCCAATAAATTTATTTATTTGTTACATTTATTTAAGAAATAAATAAATTTCTTATTTATTTATTTTATTTATTTCTTAAATAAATAAATAAAATGTATTTATTTAAGAAATAAATAAATGTAACATTTGTTTATTGAGATTATCAATGCTTCTAAATTTGATGTAATGGTTTCAGCATACATAAATTAAAATGTTTTCTATTGTTTGACATTTAAATGTAAGACTTTCAGGAGCTGGAAAGTTTACTTTGTAAAAGTTCAAAAAATAATCTTCATAGCTAGATTGTTTTGTTGTACAGCCACAGTCTGATGCTATTAGTTTAATCTTTGAGTTTGAGATCTGTTTGTTCACAGATACAAATGAGTAAACTACAATTATAACTTACTGCTTTTTAGGTTGGCCTATTAAACTACTCCCTCTCTCCCAGATTTCACTAAATCTAACAGAAGCTATTAGAGGTGCTGATGCCCCTAAGTCAAATTCTGCTCCAGGCCTTATGCAGCCTTGAACCAGCCCTGTAAAATGTACTAAATCCGCTGCACTGCGCACAGAGATGCACAACAAACGGGAGATTTAATTTAACACTGCTGATGTGACTTTAGTAGCTCTTCCATTTCGTGTCTGTTGAGTTTTTAATAAGCATCACAGAAACTGTAAAGTAAAGCATGGTGGGTCGCCGGGCTTATAATACACTGGGGGAAACCCTGGATTTAGTTTTTCTTCTTCCACATAACAAAGAATCAACTTGTGCACTTTCTTGAGCTAATAATATCCTTCCAGCTTCTCTGAGCTGAGGAGGAGGCTGAGCTCAATGAGGTGTAGCAGAAAATGTGCTCTTCCTGCAGTTTCTGCTGAAGCTGTGGCATTTGAGATATGGAATTTCATTTTCAATTACAGAGCCAAACATAGGATGACTCCTGTTTTCAAACTCAAGATGCTAGGACTGTTAATATAAGCTATATTTAATATTTATACCAATACTGGGCAAATAAATTCTCTGTTTTTTTTTATTCCAAATTCCATTTCCAATTTTAATAACTTTTTTTCCTCACTATTTTTCCTTAAAAGAAAATTCCAAATGACAGAAAATATCTTAAAAAACTTTTAAGATGTACATATTTTTCAATAATTTCTTCTGTGAGTTGACCTGAACTCATAGTTGAAATAATATATAATAATAAACACATGCTTGTCAAACAAGAGGATAGTTCTTGGGTGGGTTAATATCACTCTTGGAAACACAAGAAGTGCATTGGTGGGAAAAAAAAAAATCCAGATTTTTCAAAAAAATACATTTTCAAGAAATAAAAATTCTAATAATTGATAAAAAACAATTCATTGCCCAGCTCTAAGTTGTGTTATGTATTTTTTAAACTATTGACCAGCTTAGCAATTATTAATATTCTCCAGATATCCAGATTTTAGATATTTGAACATAAGCAGACAGGATTTTTAGTCTTTTCTGTAAAAATGCAGCAGGTCTTTGAGAGGCCTGTCATAATGATGCTTTACAGAAAAAGTGTGTTTTAGTTATTTGGTTGAGATAAGACAAGGCCAGCACAGGTTTAGGAGACATCATCCCCCATCCCCAAAAGGAGCAGCTTCTCTCTGAGGTCAAAGGTTCTCACAAACACACAAAATGGAGCCTTGGCTCGCCTCCTCCTTCGTGTTTCCTGGTAGCCCGAAGCGGAGGGAAACAAAGCTCCACCATTGTAGGATGTGTCCACTTTGAGGACCCAGGGGCATCATGTTGTTGCAGGCTGCTGTCTGATGAATGTTCTCAGCTCACCCTGGGGAGCAAATGCTTTCATTACTGGGTCTGTGTGGAACTGTGGGGTTTTTATTGGGGGTCTGTATTTAAAGCCTTAATGTAAACCAAATTTACATTAAAAATGGATTCTTACATTGAGAATATGTTTGAAGCTCATTTGTATATGAAGAAATACACAAATAAGAAATATGAGTGTATTTACAACCTTTTCACACCTAACTAACCACTGGTTTCAGTCCCTTTGTGTTCATTGCTAAATAAATTTAACAATTTATTCCTAAATAAATTGCTAAATTTATTTACCAACGAATATATTCATTCATAATAAGCATTGAATCTCATTGCTAAAATTTATTTAGCAATGTATTCATTTAGCTCTGTGACAGACTGGCGACCTGTCCAGGGTGACCCTGCCTCTCGCCCGGAACGTTAGCTGGAGAGGCACCAGCACCTCCTGACCCCACTAGGACAAGGGTGTTAGAAAATGGATGGATGGATGAATGTATTCATTTAATCATTATTAAATAAGCTTAGCAATGAACACTAACTGATGCCTGTTATGATGCAGAGAGAGTTGGTTGTGAACTGAGTTTTACTCTGTTTACACAAAATCCAGGGATGCATCTAAATTATAATGGGATGGTGAAAAGTCCACATTTAAACATATCTCGGAAGGCAAAATTAGTATAAATTTTACAAACATAGTATGAATTTTAATTATTAACAATCTTAATAAAGGCTAATCTTGGTATTTGTTTCGAACCAGCTCATATTTAATAAAGAAAGCACAAAGTCACCAACTATCACTCCCCCTTTACCACCTGTGTTTTCACAAAACACTTCAAGTCACCACTTGGACGCATTCATTCTGTATTTATTTTAAAAATTACCATGATTTGAAAAATGATGTCAGACTGTCGCAATAAGCAATAAATTAATCACATGAAAAATTAAAACTCAATCATTTCCATTTGCGTGGTTTATAATTTTCTCTGTTTTCTCTCCCTTTCTACAAAAAAATAGATAAATCTTCAGTTTGGTGCATTGGTTTCAATTAGCCCTTCTTTGAAGGACAATAGTGTGTACTACAGAAGCTTCATAGTTAATTTTATTTGTTGCTTCTGTCGTATATTTCTTTAGACTATGTAAAATGTTGTGTAGTTCCAGTGTTAAATGTTCATTAGAATTTAAAGTTTATTGATCTTTGAGAATGTGTTCTTGCATTTTTCATGCTGTTACCATTACGTCACATAAAAATGGTTTCAAGACAACAATATTATCGTTTATCGCAATAACTTCTGGGACAATTTATCATCCAGCAAAATTCCTTATGGTGTTAGGTAGAGGTGTGCTGATTGATCCGCCACCAATCATAATCGGCCGATTTCCGTGAAAAAGTGTATGATCTCTGAGCCACCATAAGGGATTGTTAAAGCCCATAATTATGACTTACCTGTTTTCCTACTGAAAGAGTATGACATAGGAATGACAGGTGGCTTGTGCCACCAGTTGGCTGGGAAATTTAAAGCAAAACAAGAGCACAATTTCTTGCCAGTAAATCACATTACACAAATGAGGTTTGAGACTATTTTCTAGACTTATAGAATAAATGTTTGAAGGAGTGAAAATGTTAGATAAAATGTTAAGAATGTCGGTAGTACAGGAAGGCTATTAATGTACACTAGTTCTAACGGTACCTATTTTATAGTGTGGTTGACACTCTTTGGTGACAGAAACAAGCAGCTAAACAAATGGGAAATGGTTAAAGTGAAGATAAATCACATTGATACTATTAATTAGAAAAATAACATTGCATTTTTTTGCTCAAAGTAATGATAATCATACACATATGTTTTACCATTTTTCTTGTCCAAAGAAACATATTTAGTCCACCTTACAGAGATCATAACTAGCAACAGAATATGTAATTAATGACGTATTTAAAGCTGATGGCAAAACAAAAGCTCAAAGATTTATGTCTAAATTTAGGCTTTCTGTATGTGAAGTAACCAGAATATTCTCAATTTAGAAGAACTCGGGGAGGAAGATGCTCTACAGCATGAAGGCAGATATTACTTTATATTAGTTCCTATTTTATTACCAGAGGTGCTGGCACAGCAGACGTTTAAATGGAAGTTTTGTTTGTCCAGCATACAGGCAGCAGGAACAGTTGCTACATGGGAGCATGTAGCAACTGTGATGACAAAATATATTTTGTCACCACTATGTGAGTGCGGGGATGCCAGAGACTCATGTTGTTGAGAACAGATTGGGTTTTGAACAGCCACACGCTATAGTCACCACATCTGAGAGGCCCAACAGCTGACTGGGTGAATAATGAGGAGGGCACATTATTCCTCCTCTGGAAGGGGGAGAAAGGTCTTTATGTCATGTTTGTTTGTTTTCTTATTAAACTCAGGCTGCAAAAACTCCATTGGTTTTGTATTCTTTGTATTTCTTATTATAACTGAAGGCTAAATAAATAATGTCATCTGATCAGAAACTGGATGAATGTTGGTCCTGCATTAGAACCTACTGTAATACAACCGTCAGTTTGACTCATGGCTTAACAGCTTGTATCAGACTTACTAATACTGCTGCTTATGCAGTACAGTACCTTTTGTTACCATGTGAATTTTGAGCAAACATTTAAAATGTTGCAAAAAAAAAAAAAAATAGTGAATTAGATGTTTCCATCTATTGGATTTTACTCCATAGCAGTCCTCCCCTACATGCTGATAGGAACTCTAATTGTCAGCTCGTTTTGTCTTCTGTCTGAAATATTAGCCACTTAAGGAAACTCTTCCTTGCTGTAGGTTGATGAACTCCAAATTGTTGTGCCGAGTGACCCCGTCCCTCCGGGCCGCAGTAAAATTGTCAAGCCTTAACTGTCTGCGGTGACAAAAAGGTTGGGGACCACTGCTCTATAGAATATTTTTACGAGGAATTTCTCTCTCTCTCAAACAGTGACGACTTGATTCCAACTCCAGAAAAGCTGTCCTAGTCCAACCATTGCGCCACAAAGTTCAACAATCCTTATTTGTCCCCCAAACCCTGAAAAAACGCAGCACAATTCAACAACATGCTGCTAGTGCTTCACAACAACTCATAGGCGGAAGTAAGAGCGCTAACCTCCACAAATAATGATCCGGGCGGAACATGGTATGCTACATAATAAAACATAATTTAACGAAGATTCCAGGAAGATAAATTTTCCTCGAGGAATTTTAATAATCACTTGAATCATTCAAGGAATCGTTTCAGCCCTAATATAATTGCTAGAGCTAGGACTTCAGCACATTCATTTTGATGAATTACATAGATTTTAACATGTTAAACATTTTTAACAAAATATATACATATTTTTTTGTATCATACAAAGCTTTTTGCAGGAATATTTGTATTCGCCCGTAAATCTGATGCACAAGTGACATCTGCAAGCAGCAATTGACAGCAAAGTTGCTCCTCTTGGCCTCCTCGGGTCAATTTCTGCTTCAGAAAACTGATTAAAGTTATTGATGTGTTCAAAGTTGCCTAAAATGAGTTGGCCTGTCAGTGAAGGCCTAAAACAGCATCTCATGGCTAACGCATGGTTCCCCCAAATGTATTATAAACCTGCTGGGCTTCCAGGCTTTACCTGCCCCCACCTCATCAAGCTAAGCATTGCTTGTTTTTATTTTAAAAAAGTTTGAAATAATTTTTTTCAATAATACACCGGTAACCCTGGACTGCATTCGTCTTTACAGAGCATTCCTGAAAGATGGAAATATAGTTGAGGCATTGAAGATGGCATGAAGCTGGCAGCACACACCAATCACACCGCTGCACCTCTGCACTTAGGCTGTCTAGTGTGCTGTTGCGGCTGATTCTCTCAAGTTTACCTAGCGGGTTTGTACCCTTTCTTTCACTAAAACCAGATAATATTGAAGGTGTTCTAGCAGAAAGGCTTCACTTGTATCAGGACTTATATTAGTTAATTATATTAACTGTGACAACTAATTTTTCCTTAAGTTATTAGCTATAATATCAAGTTATTAGTCAAGCTTAGTGGTGGGACAAACATTAGTCCCACCTCTAATAATGGCTTATTTCACTCTTTCCTAGCATGCTATAGAGCAGTAAACCTCTAACGCTAAGCAATTTGATCATTGTCTCCTTGTTGTTAACATTTTGCTGCTAGCATTGTTTCTGTTTCCAGCTTCATGCATCTGCTGTGCAGATGTTCTACAGCTCTGCCAGAAACTCAGCTGAGGGTAATGGAACTGTGTTTGCATCTGTGGTCTGAAATCAACATACAGATGTAAACATCTGTTTACATCTGTTTACATCTGTGTAGCGTCATGTATATGTATAGCTGTGCATGGATGTTGGTGCAGTGTGTGTGTTCCACCTCATGAGTCTAATTTCCTGTGTAGTGCGGATGTGGATTGTCTCTTGGTGAACCGTTGACTTCTTCTTTGCCTGCAGTCCTCTGTGCATCCTCACAGCTCTGCTTTTCTGGTCCATCTCCCACAAGCCTCCATGTTCCAGCATGTTTCAGCTGTCAGGATGCCAGACAAGATGAAAGTCTAAATATGTTTCCATGAGTTGGAGTAAACTCATACATTGCCATATATACAGGTTAAGAAGTACTTTTTTGTTTTTGTTCTTGGTGAGTTTTGATGGTTTGTCTTTTGTCTCTCTGTGTGAAACTTCCTGCTGGGTTCTCTCTCTCTCAGACTGGAGCAGCTGGTGCTAAGGAGGAGTCCCTTCTCAGACCCAGGGGTGGTAACCTGAGAAACAGATTACAAGGCTTGAGGACATGCCTCATAGAGTGTATGTTCAGACTGAGAACATCTCACAGTTTGCCATGGTCACTGTTTCATAACTTCACAATGTGGAGGTGAATAACAACAGCTAGGTTAAAGACACTCAAGACTGTCATGATTCCTTGAATGGTTCGAGTATCTCGATTATTAAAATTCTTTGATGCAAATTATCTGCCATGAAGCTTTGTTAAATTATATTTTACTTTTTAGTGCACCATGTTCCAGCCAGATGATTAATATGTTTTGCAACGCTCTCTCACGTCCGCCTGTGAGTCGTTGACGAATGTTAACGACTCAATTTTCCGGGTCTTTATAGTTTTCCAGGGGACCAATAGGAATCCTTAAAATGACTGACGCAAAGCATGGAATAGAACAACCCTTCTCCTGGAGCTGCTACCTGGTGGCTGGTTCAGAGCTAACAGTGGGGAAGAGCTTGACTGGTGTAGGCATACAGCTGGAGCGGATAGACTTTAGCTGATGCTTAATGCACCTTTACAGACGAACCAGACAAATCAATTTTCTACTTTCCCCGTTGCAACAAATGGGTGCCAGAGCTATGGTTTTGGAACATACAGCTATGTACCATACAATAATTTGTTAATGAAGAGAGGAAACAGAATGGTTAGAGAACTGGCCATTCAGTTCATTGGCTTCCATCTGCATCTGTTTCTTTAGTTATTTTCAGTAAAACAAAAATGTTAACAGATCTCCAGATTAACTTCTGTTCTGTCTGAGCTCCTTCTTTGGTAGTGCAGCCATCTGAGAAAATACCAGCTGAGGAAAATATGCTCTTTATCAAGATTATTTCAGTCATACACTGCTTTCCTGTTTAAGATGGGGAGTTAAGTTTGGATTATTTTGTAACTTGGATACAGTTATTGGTACAAGTCAAATAAATCATTTCCAAATGCTAGCACAAACATGTTTCTCTCAATGTATTTTACACAGTCACTGTTTATCATTAGAGAGTCTAAAACCTTTCACCAGTCCAGAGAGGCTGTGGCAGACGGGCTGAGCCATACAACTGAACGTCCAACCAGGACATCCCAGTTGCCCTTAAAGGGCTGTCATTCTACAGAACTTCATTTGTCCCTGCAGCTTTGGGATGCTGGGGTAGTTTGTGTAAATAATATGGTGGTTCAGAATGGATAGCCTGGTAAATAATAAAGCTTAAGGCTCTGCCTGCCTTATGTATCCCAGCAGATCCATTAATTCCTGCAGTGTTTGGTGTCCAGACTGTTTACTTACTGATGGCAGTACTCCAAAGAGAAGGCTGGAGGTGTTGCTGCATTCAAATGCTGTCCTGCTTAAGGTATATAGCATTTCCAGCCAAATCCCTGGAAATGCTATAAACCAAAAAAAAAAAAAAAAAAAAAAAAAATTAAAACATCAATGTCATGTATCATATAATAACTTCTCATTTCTCAGGAATGTGAAGAGAACAACTGTGATCAGAGGTTAAACCATTACAGCCTTCCGGTAAAAGTTAATCAAATAAGCGTTTTGTGTCCATTATTCTGTGTCCTTGTGGGGACTGTTAAAACCTCACAGTGGTATCAAGCTATTAGTCAAGTTTAGTGGTGGGACTAATGTTTGTCCCTCCACTAAACTTGACTAATAATGGCTTATTTCACTCTTTCCTAGCATGCTATAGAGCAGCTTAAATGCTTAAAGCAGTTTTTCTTTAGATTGCTTACATGGCCCATCAAAACGAAAGTGTACAACAGAAGACCATCATGCAACTTTTTAATCTTTAATTTTTTTTTGAATACCTTCCAGAATCATACAGGCACCAGTCGGAAACTTGTGGTTTCCCTGTCACAATAACAACTTTTGCTGAGCGATTAATTCTCAAAAATTATTGCGATAAACGACAATATTGTTTGAAGACCATTTTAAACTGATGTAATGGTAATGAGATAATAATGCAAGCACATCCTGCCAAAAAAAAACAAAAAACTTTATTTTCAAAAGAACATTTAACAGTGGAACTGGTAAACAAAATAAACAAAACAACTAAAACAAAAATAAAATGGACTCTCAGTCTCTGTTAACAAAAAATGTACCTGAATAAAAACTAAATACAACATCAAACCAAAGTGGAAATAAAAACTACAATTAGCTAAAACAGTACAGATTATGAAGTCTGTGTACTATATTGCCCTTCAATAATCATTAGATTTAGATGGAGAAGATGGGCATATCCGGCTGCCTGATGCAGCTGGATATGCCCTTTAGGAGTGCCTTGCCTTAGCTTATTGCCTTAAGCTAAGGCAATAAGGAAGGTAGGAGTCAGTGGAGAGCACCGGAGTTTAGCCTTTTTTCAGCCGCTGTCATCAATAGAAAGAGAAAAAGGCAGGAAGAAACGATAAAGCCGATAAATGAAAATGAGGTCGATAATTTTCATTTATCATGTGATTAATTAATTTATTGTTTATCGCTACATGCCTACTTGTGGTTATTTATCAATGTCTGGTTTTTGTAAAGCTCTTCCAGATTATTTAAATATTTAGCTCTAACTAAATCAGTGTAGTTTTGAGCTTTCTCCTGTGATTAAATCATTGTTATAGAAACAGAGGTAGGATCAGATTGTGTGTGAGAGACTGGAATCTTTTTCATCTGTTGATTGTCCCGTGGATTTACGTCAACGAATAAATGAAAGCAGTATATGCAAACTCCTTGAACAACATCTCAATCGCCATTTTCAATTCATAGTAGTTGGCAATGTGGTAAATGGCCTATACCTGTATAGTGCTTTAACAAAGCTTTTCAAATTTCACTCTTACATGTAAGAGTGAAAACACCGTATCCCTGTCACGCCTAAGTGATCTCCAACTAGAAATGTACAACCAGGTAACCGAAGTTTAGCCAGATCTGATCTCAGAAAACAGCCTTTTGGCTCCATGGACAATTATAGAAGAGCATTAACACATTACTGCATGTTTTTCTGTAGCATAACTAGTTTTGATGCTTTCAGTACTGTTGCCATGACAACTGGAACATTTTTACTGTTCAGCTGTCAACACGGCTGAACAGTTTCAAAATGATGTGCCTAATTTATTTTGGGTTTGTGACCTCTCCTACAGTGAGATTGAGTTAAAACAGGTAAGAAATATATAGGTAGGATGTAATATGTCCAAAATCTTGGATAGGATGGAGTTCTTCTGCATTTCTAATTTACAAAGCTTCAAGATAAGTAAGTATATCCACAAGTTGTCTTGTTTTCCAACTAGTCATCAATGAGACAATCAAAGCTCGTTTCATTCTGACTTAATAAGTTAAGTCATTAAGTCTTAGGGTGTGTTCTCCGTAGCCCTGTTTAGTCCACTTTAGCGAACTCTAGATTGTTTGTGTAGAAAATCTGGTTTGTTTGGAGGGGTGTGAATGTGAAATCGAAATTGACCAATGACTAATTGCTTATTTGTTGTGAAAATGTAGTGATGACTAGGTTGCTGGGCAATACATAATTATGTATACTTAGCAGAGGTAATAGAGGGAATCTGTTTCTTTTGTTATGCGAGTCTGTTAATTAATACTATAAATATGTTAGGCTGGGTTCATATTGCACTGCATACAGTAGTGGGTTGCTGCTGGAGAACTCGTGCATACGAGACATTTTCTTTTAGATTTTGGAATCCTGAAATTTGAAGCAACATTTTCTTCTGTCAGCATTTTTCAAACAGCTTTCCTGAATTTTAGAAAGGTAAATATGAAGATATAATTTTTAATGTGAAATGGTTCCAAGATAAAGTAGCATACTCAGTAGGACAGATGTATATTTACAATAAATCTTAAAGCCTCAATTGGAGGCGTTATTCTGAGAATCTGCGAATGCTGAACTTGTGTGCTTCTCTCTGTTCCAACATTCAGGCCTAGCTGTTCAGCACTCTCACCCACAGACATGCAGTGTGGCGTTTTGTCTGAGCTGCTCATCAGCTGGCTGTAACTAACACTGTAACAGGAACCAACACAGCCACATCCTGTCTTACATCAGACACAGACTTGTGTTACCAATGGCAACATTGTGAAGTTAAAACCAAACGGTATCAGATCAATGCCAAGCTCAGGTCTGTCTCATTAATCAAGCAGGGTAAACTTTTGCTGATTGATGCAGGGCAACAATAAAAAACACATTCGTCTTTTCATGGCCTGATTTGTTACCACATCAGCTGACTAGCAGTAAGCTTCTTTCCACCCCAGATGTTGCTGGACTCTTCGGTTTAAGATAAAATGTGGAGTGAACCGATTATTTCTCACTTTGCAGAAATAGATATCCAACACAGTAATTTATACCCAGGTCATTCCTGACCTGGATATGAAATGATGCAGGTCTGTTTAAATTAGTCCTGTCTGGGTTTTTATTACCATTTGGTCGCCTTCTTTGTTTTCTTTATTTATTCATTCTTTATTCTATATTGCTGCTCTGTTCTGTCTCTTGTTGCTGTTATCTGCCTGTCCACTCAAGTTTGTTTGTACAATATACCACATTTAAGCAACAATGCGCTTTACATGATGAAAACACAGAATAACAAATGAGCAAGACTCGTTATATTGCAGTAGCAAAATAAAGGAAATTGGTGAAAAGTTGGAAAACAGACTACAATTTATGATGGTCCAGTTACTGTTTAAGTGTTGATTTAAATGAACTCAGTGTTTCAGCTGTTTTGCACGTTTGTTCCAGATTTGTGGTACATAGAAGCTGAATGTTGCTTTTGCATGTTTGATTCTGGGGATGCAGATCCCCAGAACCAAATAGCAGATTTTTAATGTATTGTGGTGCTAAACCCTTCAGTGTTTTGTTGACATATTATGCAGATAATGCTTCTGCATGTTTGTGTTCCTGCTAAAGCCTTTTTATTATTTTTTCCCACCCAATATTCCCTTTACGATCTAAAATCGGGCATATTTAACATTGTCAACATTGATGATATTGTCTCTTCTCTGGGCCTTTTTCCCTCCGCAAAAAACTTTCCAAAGTTTATAACTCATTTTGCTGTTTGTGGGTTCAATGTTGGTGCACAAGACGTAATGGAGAGAATCCGGTTAAAGGATTTTCAAAATAAAAGATCCATCAGACTCAAATAATACATAAAACAGAAATATTTAATTATTTCTTGCGCGGCCTGGTGCCAATAGGTGCACGGACCGGTCCGCGGACTGAGGGTTGGGGACCACTGTTTTAAGGTATATTATTTGAGCTATAAGGAGCCAGTAGAAGGACTTCAGAAATGAATGATATGCTCTGTCTTCTTTGGTTTAGTGAGAACACGAGCAACAGTGTTCTGGATCAGCTGCAGCTGTCTGATTGAGTTTTTAAAAATTCAAAAATAAATATAAATACTTTATTTAGTGTGGATTGATGTCTATAAATCTCTATGACCAACATTTCTATATACAAATTGCAATGTTTTAAGCTCATTTAGCTAATTGCCATAAAAATATATATTTTGTATTATGGAATCTGGGCTTTCTTATATAAAAAAAGAGGAAGACATTCTGACATTTAAAGACTTAACAAAATCCTGAATATGTTTGATGAGGTAACATCATCAAACATGGTGAGGAGTGGGACTTGAGTTAAAAATGTGTAAATATATTATATTTCTATGGTAATATTTTTTAAGAGCATTCTTTATGTTCAGTTGATACATGCAGAGGAGAAAATGAAGGAATCCCAAAAAATTAAGGTTCTAAATATAGCTGTAGTCACATATTCATGATGCTCTGGTCTTTTTGTGTTGCTGCTCTGCTATTTTAACATGTTTGTTCTTTTCCTGCTCTGTTCACATGTGATCAGCGTTCACATGAATGGGTTGTGATGGGAATTGTCAGATGGTAGAACAGTGACTCTTCACTAATGTTTTGATTCTTGAATCAATATAAGAGGTGTTGCCCCTCCCCCACTAGCTGCTGTGTACAGCTGGTCACTCCCATTCTTTTTCTCTTGCTTCCAGGAAAGATAAAATGGGCTGTTTGGAGAGTCACAGTGTGCAAAACTAAAGCAGCCCCACCTTTTACTCTCTTTAAGATAGCAGTGCTTGGGCAGTGTGGGAAGCTAAAAGCATCATGTGTGCAGAGTGGCTGACTACAGAGTCTATCCAAGAAGATTTTTAGACTCCTACTTTGACTCTATAAACAGCAGAATAGCAATAATGTGTGATATATTGTAAAATAAACATCTTTATTATTAGTTTAAAACATTAATTCGAATAGATCCTTACTGTCCGATGTCAGAGTAGAATATATGAGTCAGTCACCAGACACTTCTCATGCCTATTTGGATGGTATGAAGTTGACAGAGCCCTCCGTTGTTGAATATCTTCCAGCAGCAGTGCAGCAATAAGTCCTGTTTTTCCCAGTATTTTTTGCACTTCATTTACTTCATCTGTTGTTTTACTTTGTTCATAAACTTTTTGCACTTTTTCTTGAAGTTAACCGTAGTTAAACGCAATCACGACTACACATATTACCATTAGAAGTCACTAATGTTGTCAATTTAGTGACTTTGTTGCTATATTTAGTGACTTTTTTTGACCAAAAATGGAATCGGTCAGCCAGGCCTTTTAAAGATTGGTGATCGACCAGAAAACTACAATTGGTGCACCTCAAATTGTGAACATCTGTTATAAAGTAACAATAGTGTCATCAATGCAGATTAAACTGTGCTCATCATATCAAATTTGGTGTTCTTATTCATTCGTCTGATTCTTTGGTCAACAACTCTCCAACATTATACATCCAAAACCAACTGCTGAAGCACAAAGACGTTCAGGCTTTACTGTAGATCCACTGCTTGCTACTTGTACAGAAGGATGTTAGCACCACTTGTATATTTAGCAGGCTTTGTGAATGTTGCTATGGAGACGGTCAAAGGTTCCAATAGGTCTGCTCTGAACTGTTCATTCTCTCTGTCCAAAAACATGGCTTTCTGTGCCCCTTCCACTTGGTCAGCTGGCTGCCTCCTATCTGCAGCTCATCCACAAGCTTCTGCAGCCATTCTCTAAAACAAATAACACATGGTACAGACCAATGAATAATTACTCATTACGACATCAGTCACATTATTTCAGAATTCTGTTTTCCAGGGATCTGATTGTTTTACACTAATGGAGCTGTAGTTCTGCTTTGGCATAGCAGAGGAAAGATTTGGTGGTTTGTGTCACTAGGCTGAGGTAAGGATGCTGATTACGTAACATCAGCAGAAGTATGAGAGAGTGGTTGGCTTCATTGTCTTTTGGAAAGACTCAGCTTTCCTTTTCTCCTGTTGGGTTATAAAGAGCTGTGCTTACTGGTAAACTGTGGAGGTCAGAGGGTCAGCAGTGATTTAAGTGTCCATGGTAGAGCCTTCGCCACTGCAGCCTGTAATTAGACTCGGTGCTCTGCTCTGGTGGGAAAGTCCTCCTCTTCGTGCTGATCCTTTGAAATCCTCTGACGCTCTTTAAGTCTGTATAATCTCTTCTTCTCTTGTTCCAGCATGTGAAGTTTCTCTTCTGCTAAAAATTTGGAAAGCCTGTACACCTGAAGAAGTATACCACTATTATGGATGAATAACAGTGGGAAACTGGACTCTAAAACCAATTGTTTTGTAGAGAGGATCCATTCTAAATGGTCATTCAATGGCCTGATTATTGCCCCTTTGGGAAATGACTTCCAGAGGATGTTTTTATTGATAATTTACTTTACAGGAACCATTTGTTGCCCCATAAGACATCTAAAGGAACAGGAACCATTTGTTGCCCCATAAGACATCTAAAACCAGACATGGATGTTGTGGACAGTCATGTCCACAACATCCATGTTGTGCTCCATGGGAGCTAGGTTTCAGCTAACCAGCTCCCATGGTTAGCTGAAAACCATGGGAAACCATAGGTTTCCTTCATAGATACATGTCATTCAGTCACCACTTTCTCAGGCCTTTTAGTAGGTTTGCCTCTTACTAGGTTAATGCCACCGTGATCTCTGCTGAGTGCAAATGAAAGTTATCAGTTTGTTGTGTTGCAAAATTATCATTTCATGTTTTTTTGTCTTGGTCTCATGTGTTTAAAATGTGAATGAAACCTAATAGAATTAATTTTATATTTCCCCCAAATTCAAGTTCTCCTGCATTCTTCTGAATTGCTCTAATAACGCCAATTAATTCCTTTAAATATATTTTTCTTCTGCAAAATTTGTTTTGCTGAAGTTAAAGACATTTAATCCGAATTGCATGGTATTGTGTTACTGTCCCTATAAACTCAGCTTTCTATAAAACACAGTAGCTTCCATCTAGTTGTCATGTGAACCTTTACAATGTTGCACAAAAAACAACACATCTCAGAAAAATGAAGAGTCCTCCTCTCCAAGTTCAAGGTTTGACATTTTTTTGGGATAGTTCACCATGTAGAATGAGCGTGCAAACATTCTTGCAAAAATCAAAAAAATTATTTAAAATTTTGCTCTTTCCATTAACCTTTTGTAGAGATGATGCTGTTTGAGAAAGCTTCTATAATCTTGGGACAACACTGAGCTAAGACAAGCATCACTTTTACCTTTTGCTTGTACAAGGCTATCTGACTATTCAAACTGCCGCAAAGTGCTTAGAAGGTGTCTAATGATGCATTCTTATATGTAAAGACAAAACAAGCTATATATATATATATATATATATATATATATATATATATATATA
>CAEFZY010051732.1:0-21491 GCA_903066815.1 Brachyrhaphis roseni
GGAAGTGGTAGCGTTGTGCAACACAAAAACCCTCCGGCTAGACCAGTGTGCTGCGTATTTAACAGCATTGCTTATTACAATACAATAAATTTAGCGAAGCTTCGAGGCAGATAAATTTCCTCGAGGATTTTTTGTAATCGAGTTACTCGATGAATCGTTTCAGCCCTAAATCGGAGCAGTCAGGATACGGTTTCAGGAACGTTTTGGTGTCTCTATTATGGCACGTCTTGAGCCTTCACATCATGGTTGTGTCAGGTTGAGTGAAAGATGACAGTGTGTTCCCTCTTTTCTGACTGCTCACTCGTAAGTCCTGACAATGCCAGGTCCTCGTCTGAACGCACGATGCCTTGCCCACATGTTTCTGCATTCCTGTCGGAGTCGGCCCGGTCCAGGGAATGTTTTCCCCTGACGGTGATTACTGCTGTTTTCACCACACGAATTGAAAAAGGAGGTTAAATCACAGAGTGTTTGTTTTGCAAGGATGGGAACCCCCAGAAATTCACTTATTTGTCTTAAAGCGAACCAAATATTTGCAACAGGTTGGTTACTGGTATCAAAGCTCGGAAAGGGGTGAGTGTGTGTGTGTGGGTGTGTGCATGTGTGTGTGGAAAACTAAAGAAGCAGTCACTCTTTTTAAGCTGGTACTGTTTTGCCTTCAAAATTGCCTAGCTAATTAAGCTAACATTAGCTTGCTATACTTGTGTAAATATCACACAGCAAAAAGGCATAACATTCTTAGTAATATAAACTTGAAAACTGCAACTAAAGTGGGTGCTTTTTTAATATTTTAACCATATGAATCAAAATCCAAATAACAATTGATGGCAATATCATAAATAATATATATATATATATACACACATATATTAGCAGCAGCAGAAGTACAACTTATTGTTTTTCTGTTAATCCAAAGCCTTTTCAGAATGTTTTTTGCGTTTTTTTTTTTTTTACTTAAGTTAATCATTACTGTGAGAATCCGATGACGGCTCTTAACCAGCTACAGGTTTAACTTATTTCCTGTAACTTGACTATCAACTCGATGTGTAGCAGCTAGCAAAACGAGACAGTGCGTGGTGTTCCCTGGGCAAGACGGGACTTTAACGTTATTTTGGAAAAAACAACAAATTCCAGTTTAATTTCTGTTTTGTTTTCACACAACAGGAAAACTGTCTCTCAAAGAGGCTGTGATCAGTTTGTAGAAACCCAACTCAGGTTTTTATCAGTCTTAGTATTTTAGATCTTAAACAAGAAATTACCTAATGGATTCCAGATGATCGTCCAACTGGTTTGGTCTCTAAATATCTGTGAAATTCAGGGTGAAGTAGGTCTAGGCGATATAGACTTAGAATTTTATCTTGATATTTTGTGGAGATGGTGATAAAAATGATGATGATCTATTACTTCTTTTTTTTTTTTTAAGGATTTTTAGCATTCATATTACCACAAACCCAAACACTGTTCTAGCGAAAAGTTTCCATTTTAAATTGGCTTCTTCAGGACGCCCCATTGAAGAAGTGTGATTTATATAACTGAACATATTTTTAAATTTACTGATATTTGTCAAATAAAAAGTGGAGAAAATTGTAAAAATAACATTTCCAATAATGTCTGTTTTGCTTTTTGAACATCAATGCAGATTTATCAAGACGGCGATAAATCAAATTTCTTCTCACGATAAGAACTTTTCACGATTAAACAATAAACAATTGATAAACGGTACGATAAATGCCCACCACTTACGGTGAAGTATATCAGTGGTTGTTAAATGGGGCCTAAA
Organism: Brachyrhaphis roseni; assembly: GCA_903066815.1. Classification (NCBI taxonomy): domain Eukaryota; kingdom Metazoa; phylum Chordata; class Actinopteri; order Cyprinodontiformes; family Poeciliidae; genus Brachyrhaphis; species Brachyrhaphis roseni. The sequence continues at coordinate 1,778 of CAEFZY010051732.1, forward strand.
ATGACCAAACAAGCACCAAAACTGCTATATACTGTATATATGTATATATTTTGGAAATCTTACAAACAAAATAAAAGTGACTGAAGTTCACAAACTGCTTTGAAGAATCTACATGTAGTCTAGGATACTCCAAAATCAAGAGATTATGCTTAAAACTAATGTATGTTTTAAAAATATCGCTGGAAAAAAGAAATCTAGAAATGTAAATCTGAAAAAGTGTCTGGAAACATAAAGATACCACAACAAAAAAATTATCTTATGTACAAAGATTTGATCAACCTGAATCAAAATGGGGGATAAATGAAGGAATGAAATTGTAGACGGGAAATGTAGGTACAAATTGGAGTGTGTCAGGTTCTAATCCTGAATAATGTAATTCCCATTTAATTCCATGTAGCTATCTAAAATACAGACATTACCCTGTGGTTTAAAAAGAAAAGCAGCTGGGGTGCTGTGGTGGCGCAGGGGTTAAGCACAACCCACATAAAGAGGCCTTCGTCCTCAACGTCGCAGGTTCAACTCGCAGCCTGCTGACCTTTGCTGCATGTCTTCCCTCTCTCTTTTTATACTTTCCTGTCTTAGCGTTTTCCAATAAAGGCCACCAGATCCAAAAAACTTTTAAATAATAATAAAAAATGCATCTTATAAGTCCCACGATAGAAACAGAGAGACCTTATCTCCCTTGCCTTGGTTCCTGCAGGCAAGGAGCCATTGTTTGCCTCCAAGTGACCCGTGTGCAGCCTTTGAAGCGCCGGCTCTTACGAGTTATCGAGTGCAGTCATTGGGGTCAGACTGGCTGTCTGTTTGCACACTGGACATGTGACCTACTATCCGGGGCAGTGAAAGCAGAAGCTCTTTATCAGACATCGGAACTCTTCCTGCTGCGACGAGCAGAAAAACAGACAAATTTAGCAACTCTGTTGGGAAACAGTTATATTTAACGCGGTTGGCGCAGTTTGGCTGCTGTGGATGCAAAAGGATTGAAAGAAAACGATAAAGAAACCTCGTTTTATTCTGTTTTTATTTGTAGCTCTGCAGGGAAAGTCTGGCAAGGCGTTAAGCCGATGCATATTTAAAGACAGCAGCTTTGAGTGCCAGGTTGCAGATGCTGTTACCACGGCGATGTGCCTCGTGACGACCTGTTGATGTACATGTCACTTCTGCAACTGTACATTCAGAATGTGCTGCTATACAGTCTTATAAATCGCTATCAGTCTGTATGATACCAGCAAAGTGATTACAGTATGTCACCTTTTTTTTTTTTTTTTTTAAATTCTTTACATATTTGTTGAAACTGTCACTATGTTGTGACAGTTTGGTATGAGATGGATAATCTGTAAATTTGTTTTACCTCTGTTCAGCCAGGAGGCAGGTCTTAGCGCTGTCAATCATGTTTGTGTACTCTCTGCTACGCTACAGCTTCTCCATCATCAGTATTTGTAGATGTTAAGACTAGTTAGCATAGCCACTGATAATGGTTTTAGTGAAACTGTGAGTTGTTTGTCCACCATTAGTATGTTTAACAGCACATACAGGAGCTGATTGACAGCACTAAGACCCTCCTTCTGACTCTCATTGGTTGTTTTCTGCATTTTTGAAGACCGCAATAGTAATTGCTGGAGGAACTTGATTTTTTTTTTCACAGATTATGTCTCATGGTAGACTGTCATGAAATGGTGACAGTTTTAACAAATATGTAAAAAAAACCCCACTTTTTAGTAAAGGTTACATACTGCAGCTTTAATGACAGTGCAATGGTGCTGTCAGCCCAGTGCTTTTCTGCTTATATTACATTTTGCTAAATAGTCTGACGCCACTGCCGGGTGGACTGACCTGAACAGTTCCTGTACGGAGCGGGCCTTCTCCCTGCTTGTAAAGTAAAACCTGACTGAAATGCATGGGCACATGGTGAAACAGGTTTGTCAACAGAACAGAGCGCTGATAGTTTCATTTGTTGTTCATGGATCAGAGCGAGGCTACATCATTTGTTTGTGTGGTGTGTTCAAAGTGTGGCCTTGGGGCCACTGGCAACCCCACCCCCACCCCCGACTGATTTTCCTAACAGTGGAAAATGTTAGGTGTAACGCAAAGTGTTTGTCTGTCTAATAACCGTGCTTTTTGCATCCTCTTTAAATTCATAGTGAATAGGTCCACCTCTACCCGGTGACTTTTACTCGAAAGCAGACTTTGGTGAACCCAAATGTGCTTTTGTTAGTTTATGAAACGTGGAAAATGCTCTTAAAGAGAAAGCATTTAAAAAAAAAGAGAGTGACCCAATTTCTTTTTCTGAGAATGCTCTTATTCTTCTTATCTTTTCTTATTATTATTGGGGTTTTTTCTCCATCAAACACAAAAGATTTTTTAATCTGGATGCCTTTTTTCTAATAAGGGAAATTTGCCCGAAAAGTTTTAACTCTACATTTGTTTATACATTCTTTACCTTAAAACAAATCTATCTCATTACTTCTTGTTTTATTGATTGACAGCTAAGAAAAAAAAAACTTTATATATTTTGTTTTTAAAATATGTATTTCTTCTTTCACCCTTAAGTATTTTAAAAATATCAAATTTCAACCAATGTGACAAAAAGTCTCAAAATCACAGCTGTACACTGCAAAAATACTAAATCTTACCAAGTATTTCTGTCTCTTAGTGCACATGAAATGATACAAAAGTGACATAAAATCAACTTTTCATCAAGATATAGGATCTTGTTTTAAGGCAATAGTTCCCTAACATTGATGAAAAAGTACCAGTTACACTGCCAACTTTTTGTCATTTGGCGACTTTAGTTGGGTTTCTATTACAGATATGTACAAAACTTTGTCGATATTCCACTAATGTAGGAAAAAAAACACAATTATGCGATTGCGGTGTTTCCATTAAATAAGAAACCCAATTAAAATCACATGATCATGTGAGTATGTTCGTTCCCACATGTCATTGCAAACATGTCACGCCCCCGTCCTCTAACGACTTCCTTTCGCCTTTGTGATGTAAGTGTTTCCATTGCAGTTTTGTGAAATAAACCAATTTTCACAAAACTCACCCTAGTGCCAAAAGTTGTTTTTTTTAATCAAAAATTTAGTTTTTCTTGTCTTTTTTTGAAATTGCCACGTTTCCTTTAAGCAAGTTTATTTTCAAACTCTCAAATTGGGCAATTACATGGTCAATGGAAACAACTTCTGTTAACTTTTCAGACCAAAGCAGCTAAATATTTGTCTGATTTTGGCGTCAGGTCCTTTTAAAGATCGGTGAACGGCCAGTCAGTAACGGCCATGCAGATGCACTAATTAGCCTTTTAATGGCCGATAGCCATTTCTGCTTTACTATAACACACTCAAAATCATTTGTGGAAACTAAATGGTAGCATAACATATTCTGCAGGTTTCTTGATAATGATGGCGTTTTGAATGCTTTAGAAAATAAGGGAATTACGTGATTTATAGATCATAGCACATATCCTTCATAGACACTGATCAGGATTTTGAGCTCAGTTTTTGATCACTAGTTTATTCGAAGATTTTATTGTCACCATGTGGTAGCCTGAAGGAGTATTTCTGTGATCAGTCAAAATCATTTTTGTCAGAGGTAACGTCACGCCAGGTGTGAAAGACAAGAGCACGCAGTCTTCTTGTCTGCGTGCTTCTTGTCTTTGTACACATCCAGTCACATATGTGACTGGATGTGTGACCTCATCCAGTCACACAGGATGAGGTTCAGGACAAACCGAATGCAGATTTGTCACCGTAAACAGCCTTCAGCATCCTTTATAAGTGATGAATATCATTACCAGGGTTAGGATGGTGAGAATTGTGCACAGCTGTTCCTGGACAGCAAATAGACCATCACTTTAAATGGGATATTTCCAACCGACTGCCAACATTTTCAAAGTTAACACTGGGGAACTTTGCTTTAACACAAGTAAGCTTCCTGAAGCGTCTTCACCTTTAATCTCCTCATTGACGCCAATCGCTAAATCATCATCACTCAGTGCCTACTTCCTCAGCGAAGAGGGTTGTTTTAAAGATATTTAGCTTCCGATCAGATGACTGTCAATCAAATGCAAAGTCGGCGGATTACTGGTCACCAGCTGAGAGGTTTACGAAACACACAACAAAGTGCGCGGTTGATGACGCCGTATTAAGTTTTGATCCATTTAAGGTCAAATGGAGGTGGAAAAAAATCATTTAAATCGTCTTTTACAACACTTATGTAATCTTCCAACAGAGTTTAGACTTCAGGTTTAACAAAGCCCCAGAAACAAACAAGAATAAAACCCCTGATTACTTGCTAGCTAATGCCGTCGTCATAGAAACACCAATCATATTGGTTGCGGTCGCCATCGAGACAGAAGTATCCCCTCAGTACATTGAGTAATTTTTTTTCTGTTAAGATGGATAGATGGAAAGATATTACTCCGATTGACAAAAGATCATTTATCACAGGAACATTTGCAACTCCTTTAATTATCTCTGGCGGCCATTGCAACACTACATAACTTTACAGACAGGAACATCTGCTCTGTAACAAAAGAGTTGATGTAATGGCAGACAATGTTTCCCTCGGAGGGGATTTGAGGACATCTGACCTCACAGATCTCTACGAAACGGCGTAGAAACGAGTTTGAGTGTTGAGAGTTCTTTTGTTTAATGTGTGATGGCATCAGACAATTGATTTTTTCTTGGGATATATTTGAATCTGGACCAAGTTTGAAAAGAAGAACGAAAATAAAACAAACAAACAAAAAAATCCCCAGGAGCAGCTTGGAAATCCAAAATGTGCTTGAGCAACTTTTGATCTCCCTGCAAAACAAATCACTTTGGCAGTGAGGAAACGTCGGGATAAACACAAGGGCTGTTAGCGATAATGAATTACCATAGCATATCTGAGCATATCCCTCCTGGTAAATATCACGATGGCGCTGATGTCTGGCACGTGGGGACGGATTGATTCTGTGTGTAAATTCAAAGTATACGAAGAAAAAAAAACCCTGTAACATCTGTTGAACATCTCTGCTCATGGCTTTAATTAAGAAGTTAGAGATATGAGCTCTGCAGCTTTTTTGGGTGCTTGTCATGTAGCTCCAGCCACGGTCAACAACGCTGAGGAGGTAAAGTCACTTAAAGTCCGCAGGAATGTGGCAAGTCAGGCTCAATACTTCTGGTCACGTGAAAGCTCTGCTTTCCGTCACAACCGGAAGGTGTTTGTTTTATTTCACTGTTTGTAGCAGAAGTAGCTCTGAAACTGCAGCTCTGCTTTTTATGTTTATGTCCTTAGCAGCTAAACGAACTTTTAGCTTAGTCAGCAGATTTTTGTGTTTCCTCTCCCCCCCCAAAAGGCTTTCAAGGCCTGCTTTATACTCTGGCAGAGATTGCAGAGTCCTTTTGACCCCAAAGCGCATTCTTGAAGCCTCTTGTTTTTTTCCCCTCTTCTTTTCCCTTCTTAAGCTTTCCTCTTTCGCTTAATCTCTTTCGCATATGATGATCCGTGTATTTCTTGGCTTTTTTTCTCTTCTCTACTATCTGCTGATCTCCTTACCGCTCACAAAATGTTTCAAAGTTCAAGTTACTGACCAAGGCGATATATTGTAACAACCTACATTTATTTATGATGTACTGTTAAGGTACAGTACGTCTGTATCTTAACAGAGGTCGTTTTCTTTCTCAGAAAAGAAAAAAAAGCAACCTGTAAGTCAGATGGATCAGTCAAAAGCTGCTGAATAAACTTTGCTTGCTTAGGCACGCTTTGTACTGGCAGCTTTTCATACTGAATTAGCTCAGTGAACTTTATTCAGGCATACTCTGGGTGGATTCGCACCAGTTCTTTTTGGTCCAATTTAATCAAACTCTAGTTCCTTTGCCTAGAATGTTTGGTTTGTTTGTGGAGGTGTGACTGTGTAGTCAAACTCCTGAAAACGCTGGTCCACCCACATACCTCGGACCGCTCCAAAAGCAGGAAGCGGATCATAGCGCAAGGCATTTTGGACAAATGCAACCAAAACAAACGTGCGAGTTTAGCACTTAAGAAATGGTTTGGGGTCTTTTACCAATGACAAAAGAGAAATCCTGTAAATGCTAAAATCATTGGATTGTGATCTAATGACTGAGGCAGCCGCTAGAACACAGTATTTTCATCATCGTGTTCTGGAAATCAGAGATTTGATTGTTGGTGACATGGTGCGTTATCCTACTGGAAGTAGCCTTTAGAAGATTGGTACACTTTGGTCTTGAAAGATGGTCATTTGTTGGTCAGCACCAGTACTCAATCCCAAAAGAAAACAAATGTTTCTGTACACAATTTCCTTCTAAGAGTTGTAAATGCTGATGGCTGTAGGCAAGAGGAATCTCCAGTAGTAGCAATCTGCATTATAGTGAATCTGAAGAAATCTCTGATTGAAGGTGTTGTATAATCTCCAGAGATGTCTAAGCCTGTGTGAACTGCAGCCTACGTTCCCCGATTGGCCTCTGGTTTGGGTTTCGTCTGCTATGGCCTATCCGCCTCAGGGTTTGATGATGCGTTGTGTTTTCTGAGACTGATGTTGCTGCTTGTGAAAATCTCAAGCAGCAACATCAATGCACAAGCATTTTCACAAGCTTGTGCAATGCTTGGGAAAATGCTTTCACAAGCATGAAACGACTAGACCAGTCCATTGGGCACTAACCACCTTACCACGTCCAAAGTTAGCTAAACCAAATCTCCTGCCCATTCTGGTGCTTGGATTGAGCTTGAGAATGTTGTCTTCAATAAATGCGTGGAGTTGCTGCCGTGCAAATTACCTGACTTGCCGTTTTCTTTTTACTGCCAATTGAACCAGTGTACCGAATAAGTGGCCTGCTAAATTTACCCTCCTGGGTTACAAGTGGAACTTCTAACTGCTTATTAAAGACAAAGATGGTACATTACACAAAGCTGTGGCCTGACAGTTCTTTGTGTGCCACGGGACTTAGATGTACACGTAATATTGTTGCAAACTGTGCAAGCGTTTGACCAATGGCTTATTTTGAAGCAACTTATCGGAGTTCGTGTGAACACTGGGAATGTTTGGAGTGTGGTTGACATAAACCTCAGACTAACAGTCGAGAGGAAAACACATTCTTCTGAGCGTAAAGCCGCACCATGCTGGAGGATGAAAACAAAGCTAACTAGCTTTTTAGACAAACACCCTTTTTGAAAATATTAAACTGCAGCTTGATATGTCTTATGGCTGGGAATCTGCTGATGTGTTGCTTAATATTCAGTTAGTGCTTGAGGCTTTTCTTTGGGTTCTTTTACTCCTCTCCCATGGTCGCCAGGACCTCCATTTGAATGTAGCTGAATTTCAGAAAATCTGGATGACTTGCTTTCCCAGCCTGACATTAAGATGCTCACCAGGATGTTTCTTAGCTGCCTGGGGAATCTCCCACATGTATGGGAGATATCTGCATCTCCTCCATTAGTTTCATCCTTCCTTTGGACAAGCAAACACAATCAGGACTTTTATCTGTCGATCTGCAGCACGGTTTTCAAGATCTTGCTGGGACATCAGTCTTTTTAATCCTGGAATTGTTTTTCAGGTGACAGAAGGCTGATTTTGTAGTAATTTTTATGTGACTCTGAAGGTTCAGTTCTGATTTTGGGCCTGATCATTAGCTTCCAGCTGTAAAAGCTGAAGCTGTGTTCTAACTCTTGACCGTTCCTCCTTAGGCCCAAAAAAGTTGCTAAATTTTTATGAATATCATTTCTCAACTGCAGTTAAAAAAATCTTCACGTCTTCAAGTTATTTCACTCATAGACCATTTTTAAAAACTGTGTTTAAATTCCTTAAGGAATACATCCGATGCCAAGATGCCCAGATCACCCGAAATACCAGAGTTAGCTTAAGCTAGCTTGAAACTAACTCCCAATAGTTACCTTGTCAACTGGGCAGTTTCTGGTCATGTTTGTTCATAATTAGCTGTTATTTAGACATGTATGATAACATTTCCTCTTTCTTTATAGAACAAATTTACATTTCAAATATTTCCCCTTATACATAGCTAATAGCAGGAGATTACAGAGAATACATTTTACATCTTTTTTTTTCTCACAATTTCATGCTAATTTGAGCAAAAAATGAAATGGAAGGGAAAGGGAAATTCTTTATCAAACTCAACATGCAACAAAACTTTGATTTTATTTTATTTTTTAGCACATATGTTAACACATTGTTGATCACTTCTGAACAATAACACACATGAGTTGCACTATGGCCAGGTGAACGCTCAAATGCCTCAAAGTTTATGATAAAACTAGCACTTAATAAGGAAATAGAGTTATGATTTCTAAATCCCATTAAGAACATTATGTGTATATTTCAGAGGCTTATAATGTTAATGATACTGAATTAGCTATTGTCTGTGATTATTATTATAAAGTTATGTGTCATGACGTTAACTCCCCAGTCAGCGGTGACGTACAGATCAGCCACCGTTGACTACCACGCACGTTTTAGATGTTTCCCAGAATGAACACAACACCTGGCTCAGTTTGATGGGTAAATAACAGGCTTCTGCAAGTCTGCTGAGGGAATCCATTGTTTTGAATCGGGAGCGGGGAAAAAACGCACCCAAAGCCTGCAGATTAGCGTGCGATCGCGGTCAGAGAAAACCCCACAATCTCTAAAAGCAGGCCATTTCATTCTGAAACAAATATGTGCCTTTCTGTTTTGTTTCGCTTTATTTGCCATACTTGCAAAACAACAGAGAACAACATGTTATCGGTTCCCAGCAGTGCTCGACACGGACGTCAGCCTTCGCTCTCACAGACATGGACGCACTCAGAGCTCTTTACTTTTACTGGTCGGGAGTGTTTTTTGTGGCAGCAAGCCTCATTTGCACTCCCTTTCAAATGTTTATTCGTGTGTCCAATGAGAATAACAGTCACTAATCTTACTCAGTCATGTTAGGCCTTTCGATGTTTGAAGTATACGAGGCCTATTCCCAGATTGGTTTATTTTATATACGCTCATGAGTCACTCTGGTTGCGCAAAATCCAAATGGCTTTTTTTTTCCCACCACCCCTCAAATGGTCTACGCTTTTGTTGTTTTTCTTTTTTGTAACCTATATATTAACGCTGTAGAAAATATTCTGTATTAAAAGTCTGTTTCAGTCAACTGGTTCGTATGCCACTAAATATTATCTTAAGAGAACATACCATCTTCTGGTATTTTCGCCCCTCGGCTTCTGGGAACTAAAAGTGTTGCGCAATTTCAAAATGTAATTTGAAAATGTTAGCAGCATGGCGGTTATCCACTGGAAGTATAGCTTTGTTTTTGTGTTTGTCAACTTTAATTTCTCAAAGTCCTTATTGAGCTCAATTTAGTCCACAAACCACATTTAATTTTATTTTTTTAAAGAAAACCTAAAAGCTACAACTTTATTTGCTGATTCGTGTTGGTCTACCACATAAAAGCTTCACAAAACACACCGACGATGTCACGTGACAAAGCGTGAAAAAGTTTAAGGCATGTAAATACTTTCTCAAGGCGCTGTATGTACAGCTCACTCTTGACTAGAGAGGAGCTGTTTGTTTTTTTTTTGTTTTATTTGGCTGTTAAGGTTTAAAAAAAATACACATCAGGAAAGAGTGATTTTTATAAACTGGGACAGGAAACCAAATGAAACAGAGCTAAAATAGACACAATTGACCTGAAAGTGGATTTGTAAGGAATCTGCTGTCTGAGGAGAAAAATAACGACTCAATTGGAAATCAGCCACTGGGGGAATCGGTGGGGAAAAGGCTGTCGGCACCAACGCTTAAGTACAAGTGGACCGCAGTCTCAGTCTGGATTGCAAACAAATAAGAGGAATTTAAAGGGACGTTTCATTGCCAGATTTTATTTTTGGGACAAAAGGATAAAAAAGACACATGGAGGGCTTCCTGTAGCTGCTCTGCTGTGACCTCTGGCCCAGAGAGGACTGTGGGAATCTCAGAAGTCGGTCAGCCATAGGACTGTGATCCTACATAATCCCAACTATTTTCCTCCCCTCAGCCCCTCTAACATACTGGAACGTCTTTCTTAGTTATCCAAGATTTTTCAGTTCTGTTCTGCTCAGGTCGCATCATTAGCTGTAAGATAAAGTTCGTAAATATGGAGGTTTGATCAGCATTGTCAGGTACGCTACAGACGTTTTTACTGCTGGCTTCAATAGCAAGACCCCTGATGACATCTCAAAACGTTCAATCATTGATCATTAGCAGCAGTATTACACACTTTTTTTTTCCTACTACACATCTTTGCTTTGAGATGATCTTAGAACATGAAGGGATAGTGCTTGTTGACGATCTGGAAAGGGACACAGACTACAGAATCAGTTACTCGGCCCAATCCGCCCAGAGCCAGGACGCGAGTCATGCTGACAATCGGATCAATTGACTTTGTTTTCCATGACTTGAATAATAGATCACACAATTTCTAGAAGAAGTTTTCTTCTTTAAATGCTTATGTCTGCAATCCTTGTGGTTTACAGTTAATCATATCCAGTCCTGCAGCCACCAAATGTCACCTACAAACTATTCTGGTCCGGGGCGTCGAGTGGCGCAGCGTTTAGAGTGGTGCAGAGGCTACAAACCTTAACGCAGTCGTCCTCGGTTCCTTTGCCGCTTTTCTCTCCCTTCTTCCTGTCAGATTCCTATCAAATAAAGGCCACTAGTGCCAAAAGATTCTTAAAATGAAAACAAAAATGTTCTCTTCAATCACTGTCAGCAAAACAGACTGTAGACATAAAACAAGAGCAGATCTGCTAAATGAACTACACCTAAAATGTGTCAACAAGACACTGTTCCTAGAAAACATTCATCCTGAATTAATTAGGAACAGATTTGCTAGTTACTTTTATTTGTTATCTAATTAATTAAGAATTGTTTGTTAATTTGCTAGCTAACATTGTTTAGCTAGTTTGTTTGTCAAGTCTTCTTAGCTAATTAATTAGGAATAAATTAGTGTATTTTCTGACTGTATGTTCTCCATAGCATGGTTAGTGGTTAACTTTTAGATGTGTCTCTGCTTCAACACACCTGAGCCAAATAATGATCTAAATAGCAGGACTCTGGAGAACTTCACCGCATACTTAGGAGGTCATTCAGCCATCTGTTTCAGGAGTGCTGGACCAGGAACAAGCTGAAAGGTTGGAGGACTCCGGCCCACAAGACCTGGATTTGAAGACTCCAGTTGTTAGACCCTTTCAGGTTGTCGTTGCTAGGTCCAGATCGAAACCAGATTAGCCAGAATTTGCTTCCTCTTCTGCTCTTTTGCTTTGGATCAAAGAATCCCACTGGTGATTTCCTAATTTTTTCCCTATTACTGACGGTAGAAATTGAACTGAGATTGGTCACAGTTTGTTTTATTTTTATTTTGTGCAAAGCACTTTGTCATATTAAATAATGCAGCAAAACTATACAAATTTGATCAGTGTGTACTGATAAAACCTGCCAAATCCCCTTTGCAGAGCTCTAGTTCTGTGCTCTTCGCCTCGTCTCGCCATCCCGTCTTCCACCGATGGATTGCTAATATCTTGGCAGCACACACCCATAAATCTTTCACACGTTGAACTGTGCAGCAGCTTGTCTGGTTGGGCAAGATAAACAAATCTAACTACTTTTCACTCCCCTTGATTGTGGCGTAGTTCTTAATTGGACAATAAGAAGCTGATAACCCTTTCCAGGAAAAAAAAAACAAAGTTTGTTTTGCTTGTTGAAGTCAAAGATTGTGAGATTTTAACTCAAGTTTTGCTGAAAGGACGCCGACGACGCAGAAACTATCTTCCTCAGATGACATTTAGCTTCAAGGGGAGACCACATCAGGTCATCTTTCTCGCACCATTCTCTCTTTTCTTTTCCTTTCCAGTCAGGAGTGCTTTTCCTTTATGTTCCCCAGACGTGCTCTCTGCTAAAACTCATTCTCGTCTCATGTGAAAGGCAGAACACACGAATGTAGGTCAGCGCCACAGACTACAGTCCACACACACACACACACACACACACATCTCCTCCTCCTTTACTGGAACGGGCTGTGAGTGCTGTTCATGCTTTCCCACACTTGTGCCAGGCATTCCACACAAAATGTAGCGTTGCATGACTTCACAGATTCAGCTTACGGATGCGAGAGCGACTGGATCGTTTTAAGACGGGCTCCCCTCTCCCCCGCTCCCGAGTTTATCCAGACCAGACTACCTCTGCTACCTCCGTAGAGCCCGATTGAGCGAATCTAAATTCAAAAGTGTGTTTCCAAATCAGATTATGTGCAACTAGGACAGACTCGCTAATCTGTAAAGAGTCATGGCAACGTGCCACTGGGCTGCCATGTTCTGCTCAAGGAAAGTGACTTCATGGCAGTGCGGGCGGATGTGGTTTGAACTTGTCCTCATTCCACTGAAACAAGATGTTTGGTATGCAGTAAAACGGGACGAGACGGTGTGCTCGCTGTTACACCTACAGAAGTGAGGAGGGGTACAGCCCTACATAGACGTTTTTTTAATCGATTCATAAATTTTCAGCTGCAGCACAAAGTCAGCCTGGCAGAAGCCAGCCCATCGTTCTACGCTTCGCTTCGTCTAGAGCAGGGGCGTCAAACGCATTTTCATCTTGGGCCAAATAAAATATTAATGTTTGTTTCAGCGTTCAGTAAGTGTTTCTCAAAATGAAACTGATCAGCCCAGAAAGGATTTCGTGATTGTTTTTGTGTTTGTTTTTTTTTTTGCAATAAAAATCTCAGATTTTGTGGCGCTAATTTAGAAATGTTTGTGAGCAAGTTTTACGATATTTGCGCTAATGTGCGATATTAAATATGACTTTTTATTAACATCAAGTAAGGCTGGGGCAGCAGTCAAAAAAAATTGGCCAACTGACCAATTTCTTGATAAAATTGACCTTTTTTTGACCAATTTTGAGAAAAATTTTCAATAAAATTAGAAAGAAATGTGAATTTTGCATGAATTTCGCAGATTTGTGAAAAACTGGAGGGACTTAATTTGGAGTCCAGAAGGCCACATTAAAAGCTTAGGCAGGTCAGATGTGGACCCCTGGCCTTGAGTTTGACACGTGGTCCATAGGGTCTGGACTCCAGAACTGATATACTACACTAGTATACTTTAGGGCGACTTGTCTTGCTTCTAAACTTGTCTTGGAAGCAAGGCAAGTTTCCAAGACAAGTTGAATATTTTGGCAACTTGACGGGTTGAACATCGTCAGGGGACTTCCTCAACCTAAGTTGTTCAACCTGTTTACATGACAACACCAGGACGATAGAATGCAAATGCTTAGCTGAAACCACAGTTCACACCTGTTTAAATGGACATTTTTTAAAAAAAATCCTTAGAAGGATGTTGTCATAAAAAATGTTGTGAAGTAAAATCATCTTAATTCCACAGAACTGACTTGAGAAAGCTCCTCTTGCTAACGTGAAAATGTAATGTTGTGTTTCCCGTGTCTCGATGTAGGCGCCTTCGCCAAGGTGAAGGAGAGCCAGCGGATGAGCGACGAGGGGAAGATGGACCAGGACGAAGCGGACGGGATCAGGAAACGCTGCCGGACTGTGGGCTTCGCCCTCCAAGCAGAAATGAGCCACTTCCATCAGCAGCGAGAGGTGGACTTCAAAGACATGATGCAAGCCTACCTCAGGGAGCAGATAGCCTTTTACCAGCGTGTTGTCCAGCAACTGGAGCGCACCCTGCGCATGTATGACTGCCTTTGAACACTTCAGACTCACTCCACATGCCAAAACTTCAAGAAGCAAAGAATACATTTTGACTCTTTTTTTAAAATATATATCAGGGTGCTTGGTATAGACGGAAAAGAAGACCCGGTAGTTACTGATGCTCAAAGCCAGTCATTAATTTACTCTGATAGATTCAAAGAAACGTTTTTTAAAAAGACCTACTGTATCTTTTATATCTAAAATACACATCAAATAGGCAAAGTCAGTATATTTTATATAATTTAAGTTGTTTATGACGATTAAAATTAAAAGTACAGGTTAGACATCGTATACATCCAAAGTAGGGATACACATAAATAAAGCCATAAAGCGGGTCTTGTGCTTTTATTTTCTTCTTCTTCTCTTAAAGGGATCCATGAATAGTTGTATCAATAGACTTTTATTTCACAGGGAAAAACAATAGTAAAAAGTTGTAGAGTATAGTTTTTACATCTGCTTAGTTCTTACAAATTTCACTAAAACATTGCCACACGGACGTCGGCATATTGGTTACACCGCAATGCATTCTGGGTAGACGACGTAAGCTTGGTCCGAACAGTAATTTTTGCGCTATAAATAACGTTGGCTTGTGTTTCGGCTTGAACTGAAGCGGCGTTAAATAAAAGGCAATGGAGAAATGACAAGAGGAAATGAAGATGAGGAGGAGCAAACAGAGGAAGAGGAGAGATTCGGCCGAAAGATAGAATGTTTGCTCTGATTTTGCGTTAGCTCCAGCTAATAGCGTTAGCTCCTGCTCCTCTGCCAGGCACACTTCATGTTAAAAATGGCCACCTCCGCATGTGAGATATATAATAAAGATGTAAAATTTTTTGAAGTAATTATGAGTTTTTATGTGTTACAAACAACAACTTTTAAGTTAATTAAAAAATTACAACATATTTTTTTTAGCTAACACGTTCCAAGCTAGTTGTGGATCCTTTTAAACAATCATGATGACTTCTTCAGGCTGTATCTTAAATAAAATTATTTCAAACCAAAAAGATGAAAAAAAAAAATCAAACTTAACAGCATATTCTTTTTTATATCGGCCATTAAATGATCTAGATTTTTTTTTCTTCTGCTCAGTAATGAGGAATGTTAATCTAACTTTGCTGAGAGCACATCCTGCTCAGGTCTTAGGTGCTTTAACTCAGCTGTTGCAAAATCACAAACGCCTCGGCATGCGTTGGGACTACTACAGTCGATTTTAAATAGTTTTCTTTCAGTTTGTGCCTTTGGGAAAACTTTGCTTTTTTTTTTTTTTTTTTTAATATTTTGTAAGTTTGCCATTTTCTTCTTGTGTACCACAGGGGGAATTGTTGGTATGAGCTTAGTGTGTCAGGACAAGTTTGCACATGTCTTTTTCATGGTCATAGTCGTGGGTTTGTTTTACGTTGTCTGACTGAAGTCTTAAAATGAGTCAAAAGCTGTGCTTAACTCCTTGCTACACAGCGGAGAAAAACAAATGTATAACTTTATATGTAGCAGCAATTTGAAATTACATCATGGAAACGGTGTAGAGAGCGAAAGGGACACAGTGTCTTATGTGCTGGATGAAAGGAATGGTAGCGCTCTAATGTTTGTACAATAAAGAGATATTACTAAAGTTTGTGTGTTTTTTTATCTTAAGTTTCCATGATATTATGTTTTTACACATCTGAAAGACCTGCAGAGCTTTTGCTCTATTACAAAGAATTATTCTCTGAACTTATTCAAGCGCCCCATTTACTGAAATATTTATTCAGCTGTAATATTTAGTGCCATGCAAACGTAGTTCCACGGTTCAAGCAATGATATAAGTGTTTCATGGCTTATTTAACACATTGAAATTAACTAGTTCATGTTTGCAGTTTACAAATTCAAAAAACTAAGACGAAAGTAGAAACAAAATCATTTTTGTTTTCTCATGATTCATCGGGCTTAGCAGCTCAGTTCTGGGAAAACTTCCCACAACGTTTATGTAGGAATGTGTCTTTTATGAATGTTTCAACAGTCTTACTCGGGAGCATTTCTGAGGTCAGACAATGATGTTGGACATCATTTAGTCACTTCTCTGAGCATGCCAGTCGGGTTCTTCCACACCAGTCTCGTGTCTCCAATTCATGATTGGCCTTCATGTTGGAACAGGAATGGAGCCAAAGTTGGGGATATGAAAAGATCCAAAATGTCTTGGTTCGCCAAAGCAATGAGAGTTCCTTTCACTGGAACTAGCAGATGAAACTAACTCCTGAAAGACAACGTCGCACCGCCCCCGGCAGCAATCTTTACGGTTGACACAATGCCGTCAGGTAAGTGATTTCCACCTGGGAGCTGCTGGTAAAACTCACCTATTAGATTGGCAGAGGACATGAATCGTAAATGTAGAGGACACTGGTCTAGACTCAAGTTGTTGTACTGGATTTTATACACCTGTAGCCATGAATGTGAGCTGAACATCTGACGGGTGACCCAATACTTTTAGAAGCGTATGTAATCATGTCAAACCAGTATAATACAGCCACGTAGGCCGATTCAAATTAAAGACGTTCCAATTTGATGATCCCAGTTAGAATACAACACAATTAAACTGTTCTTAACATGGCTAAACTTATCTTTTGCCAAACATTATTATTGTAAGGAAGGTTAAACTTTATTAGCTTTATTTTTATTTTAGTTTTCCAAGCCTACATCGGTGAATGCAGCGCAGCTCAGGAGAGGGGGCTAGTATCACGAGATTCATTGTTTTAGGTTCTGTTGTTCTGCTCTTGACAGCCGGTGGTTACCATAGCAACCAGTATCTAACAGCTGATCCGTTATTTTCTGTTCTTGGTTATGGCGCTCACCGGGCATAGCTAAGCGCTGTCTGTGCCAGAGCTAGAGGCCAGAAGCCACACAGTTTTTCTGTGAGAACAACTCAGTTGTCGCTGTAACTCATCTGTGCTGGAAGAAGTGAAGTTCTTGCAAGAGACCCTTCTTTCTTGTCGTGTATCTACACCTACTGACACGCCTCCGTCACACCGGAAACCAAAAGCACAACATTATTATGTGATAAGAGGAATCTCCTGTCTTCTGTGTCCATATTGAATTTTAGATGAGACATCTTCTTTCAGCCCAAACTGTTGCAGGGATGGTTGGTTTCAAACTTAAAGAAAGAGTTATAGCCTATTTACATGCAGTGTCTGCTCCAAATGAGTTAAATTTCCAACTTCCAACCGCATAACTTGTCAGCTTTAGATGGAGGGTGTTTGTCATAACTGTAATAAAATCATCACCAAGTGATATTATTAATTTTTGGTTTTTAGTGGTGCAGTTGAAGCAAACGCTTAAATATAGCAATTCGTTGCCTCATGGTTTAATTATGGTTGGGTATTTTGACCTCTGTTCTTGGCACAGATGGCAAAGCACATTTTAATTGCTTGGTTTCCTGGTACCGACCAAACATTTATGCATAGTTTATAAATTTTAAAACAGATTGAGGTCTGGGGCCATTCCAGAGGTTTTGTTGCTAGAACTCCCTGCTTATATTCAACCTTCAGTTGTCTGAGTTAAACTTTAGATGAAAGAAAATGTGCTAGGATGTTTGACGTTTGAAAACCACCAATGGTTCAGCCAATTGTAAACTGGAACATGATAGAAGACCAGTATCGCTGTCCACGGCCAGTTTGCCAGTTAGCCAGTTAGCATCAACATGGACTTATAGCGCGTATTGACCATCGGCTCCAAAATTCACACCTTCAAGGTCAATTGAACTTTAAACATGGAGAAACATGGAATAAAGTTTTGATCAAATAAGACAAGAGGTTGAAGTACTGAAGTGATTGGGGACCAAAATTGTAAAATTGGTTATGTTTTCAGCTTCACTTTCACACAGCACGATCCAAACCGTCCGAATAAGAAGAAATCGCAACTTTCTTCTTCACAAAATGTAAAAAAAAAAAAAAAAAAAGAATGGATAGCTTCAGGTTTTAGAGGTCTCTTTTGTTTTTGTACGATTGTGCACTAAGGTCATAGTACAAAGAAAAAAGTTGTCATTTTCTGCTAAAAGACATTGTCTAGAAAAAAAACTTACGAATTTCAATGGGTCTTTTTTCTAGAACATTTCTCTGATTCTCAAAAATTCTGAGTATTTTCTGGCAAATTTTTGACTATCCAAACTGAAATTTTCTTTTTTTTCTTAGAGTAATCTAGAATTATGGTTTCTTTTTCCTCTTTTTTTACGGAAATTTATTTGTTTTCTACCTACAATAGCCCTAGAACGCCACCGTATTATTGTTCCCGCTGATGCTATGTAGCGTGTTTGTTTTGGGTGTATTTACCCAGAATGCCCTGCGCTGTGGTTCGCTTCCTGCTTTTGGAGCACATAGTCCAACCTCGGCAGAGCAGAGTTCTGTTTCAGCCAAGTCAAAAGCTAGGTTAGCATCAGAGTTTGATTGCTAAGTATGTATATAATTTAGCTATTTTAAGAATGGAAGATGTATAGGAAAAATGAATTTCTGAATTACATCTCCTTCCAGTTGATGGCAATAATACACAAAGTTTGTAAACTGGCAGAAACGCTATAGAAGAAGAAGAAGAGTTTGGTTGGCCTTTCAACCATCTTGGCATGAACAGTTGTGCACCTCCAGGTGACACACTCACTCACATACACCCTCTCAACACAAACACAATGACGTCTTTTATATATATATATATATATTTATGATATTAGTGGCCTATATTTGCAGTATAATAGACAGGAAGTGGGTAAAGAGAGGAGGAAGACATGCAGCAAACATCCCAGGGTCAGGCATTGAACACTGGACAGCTGCGTCAAAGACCAGTTGCCTCCAGACATGAGAGCTCGCTCTACCTCTACACCACATGGTGCCCCAAACCCAATTATTTCAATATTAACGATAATATTAATTGTTTATTTTTGCATTGAGTTTGCACAATCCACAACCTTAACGCAGTCCAAAACATGACTGTCGGGTGAATTGGTTTCTCCAATTTGCCTTAAGGTATGTGTGTGTGTGTGTGTGTGTGTATACGTCATCATACAAATTACACACAAACACACTGTATGTATGGGTATGTTTATACTGTATGTATATGTATATATATGTTTATATATATATATATCTGGATAGATGCAAACTACATTTCGTTGCTTGTACTTGTGACAGTGCAATGACAATAAAGTTGAATTCTATTCTATTATATATATATAGGGGTGTGTGTGTGTGTGTGTACATGTGCCATCATACAGATTACACACATACACACGTACCTGTATATATATATCCACACACATATATGTACACATATATGTACAGACATATACAAACACACACACATATCTATGCCCGGAACACCTCCCCAGGGAGGCGTCCAGGAGGCATCCTGACTAGATGCCCAAGCCACCTCAACTGGCTCCTCTCGATGTGAAGGAGCAGCGGCTCTACTCTGAGTCCCTCCCGGATGACCGAGCTTCTCACCCTATCTCTAAGGGAGAGCCCAGCCATCCTACGGAGGAAACCGATTTCGGCCGTTTGTATCCGCGATCTCGTTCTTTCGGTCATGGCCCAAAGCTCATGACCATAGATGAGGGTGGGAACGTAGATCGACTGGTAAATCGAGAGCTTCGCTTTTTGGCTCCGCTCCCTCCTCACCACGATGGACCGGTACAGCGCCCGCTTCACGCCAGATGCTGCGCCAATCCGCCTGTCGACCTCCCTTCTTCTCTCATTCGTGAACAAGATCCCAAGATACTTGAACTCCTCCACTTGAGGCAGGACATCCCCCCCGACCCGGAGAAGGCACTCTACCCTTTTCCGGCTCAAGACCATGGCCTCGGATTTGGAGGCACTGATCCTCATCCCGGCCGCTTCACACTCGGCTGTGAACTGCTCCAGCGAGAGCTGCAGATCACGTCCTGACGGAGCCAACAGGACCACATCAGCCGCAAAAAGCAGAGATGCAATCCTGAGGCCACCAAAACGGATCCCCTCAACACCTTGGCTGCGCCTAGAAATTCTGTC
>CAEFZY010051734.1:0-15122 GCA_903066815.1 Brachyrhaphis roseni
CAGAGTTTATCCAACAGTCTACACTTACGACTGGGTGTCATACTAGCATCTCTGTCTGTTCATGGCATCTTTCAAGAATATTTCTAAACCAACTATGCCACTGAAATCGTGCAGATCCCTCCTCTTCAGCAGACACTTCAGCTGGATCAAACCACAGGAGGAAGCTGTCGGCTCCGCCAATTAACCTGTCACTGGAACGCAGTGAAGGGTCTCTTCTTTCAGAAGATGATCTGGACACGGATGATGATGCCTTGGACACTGGAGACGATCTGGATGCCAGCATAGATGGGATAGACACACCTGATGAGGCAGACTCTCTCGAAATGAATGTCCAGGGTAAGACACAAGCCCAAAGACTCAATGCAAATATGGCAAATATGAGCATGAGAGTCTTACAGAAGTATTCATACACCTCAAAATATCACACATTTATCCTAAAGCAATACAAAATGCTCAATTTATTTAATTGGGATTTTATGTGACAGACCAACACAACGTTATTGAGATTTGTAAGGTGGAACCAAAGCTATATATGGTATTAAGATACTTGACATAATTAGCTTCTCTTGAAGTTGCAGCTTTTTGTGGTGGAATGTGTCTCCTACCTTGTCACATCTGGAGACTGAGATATTTGCAAAATAACTGTAGGTTATGGTATCTGTGAACATCAGTTGTGAAGTTTTGCTGCAGAATGTCAATTTGATTTTGATCTGAACATTGATTTACTCATTCTAACACAGGAATTTGCTTTGATCTACACTCATTTGTTGTTCTGGCTGTAAGTTTAGGACTGAAAGGTGGAAGTCTTTCACAGATTCTCATAGGTTTTCTTCCAGGATTGCCTTATGTTTAGCTCCATCTCCCAATAAACACTGTTCGTCTTCCCCGTCCCTGCAAAAGTAAATAAAAAGAAAAAAAAAATTAAAAAAGGAGTCCCACATCATGATGCTGCCACAACCACATGCCAAATGGAAAAGTGAGTCCATGGTAATAGGCAGTATTTATATTTTTTGAAAGCTGTTTTGGTCTCATCCCCTACTAAAAATGTGACTTCTGGTGATTCTCCATCAATAACAGCTTTCTTTCTGATTCTCTTTGATAAAGACCATATTTGTGGAGTGCTGTGACTTTTAGATTTCAGACATGTCTTGGCTGGTCTTTAGTTATGTCAAAGTCTTTTCATTTTCAGATAAAGGATTGGACAGTTTTCTGTGAGCTTGGAGTATTGATTTACAGCCGTATCTGTTTTTAAAGTTTTTCCCTAATTTGATATTTCTGTCGTATCGTTAATGTGACCAACGACAGAGTCAGAAGAGGCTGGTGTGGGTGCAGGAGCAGCGTCAAGTGACGCCGCAGCAGAGCGTCGAGGAGAGGAAAAGGGAGACGACCGGCTGTGGAGGAGTGTGGTGATTGGAGAGCAGGAGCATCGCATTGATATGAAATGCATTCAACCGTACAAGAAAGTCATTTCCCACGGAGGTATGGAAACACAAATGGTTGGCATCAGTTTTCCATGTAAGACTTGTCTCTTCTGTTCATTTTATTGTCTCACAATTTTCCAAAACAGGTTCAGGAAAGCTTCACCCTTTGTTTTGTAGATTCATGTCATCATGTGGAAAAATGCTGAACTCTACTTTTTCTGGTTTTCTGGTTTATATATTAAATATTCTGGTATTTGTATATTTTGTCACTGAACTTTGTTTTTTTCCTAAGCTTCTTTTCCGTAATTTTATCCATTTAGGTTGATGTGGGATAATAAAGAGAAACTTTTTATTTGCTTCTCTGTGCTTTATCTGTGTTTTTGGTTCCTCTCTGCCTTTAAGTGTGACTGCAACATAATTTGTGTCAAACTAAAACGTCTGCTCACTGAATGTCCCTTTTGTTTCAGAGCTAATAAATAAGGAAATAGAAAAAGGTATTTTAATAGAGTTCCGCAAACTGAGAACTGATGTGGTGACTTTTCTTGTTTTGCAGGTTACTATGCTGAAAAGAATGCCATCATCGTGTTTGCAGCTTGTTTCCTGCCAGACAGTGACTGTGAAAATTATAACCATGTCATGGAAAACCTTTTTCTGTAAGTTAAACTTTCCAATCTCCCTGATTTTATGGAAACATTATGAGTAGCCACGATCTAATATCAAAACCATGGACATTAATTCACTGAATCAGCTTCATAAGATCTGGGGTTTGATATGGTATTATCTTGGACTGGTGATGCTGAAATGAAGACGCATTTTCTCATTAATTTAAAACCAACAATGTTAGACCCAGAATGCCATGATATTATGTACCATTATTATTTTCTTACTGTTATGAAGATAACGTGATAAATCCAGGTCCGATTTCCTTCTTCTTGCAGCTATGTAATAAGTACATTAGAGCTAATGGTGGCAGAGGATTACATGATTGTGTACCTGAATGGAGCTACTCCTCGAAGAAGAATGCCGGGTTTCACCTGGATGAAAAGGTGCTACCAGATGATAGACCGAAGGTAATCATTACACAAGTGCTTGCTTTCTCATTTTCTACAAGATCTGATTACATATTGGACATTTTTAAGATCCAAGCCTAACTTAGGTCAGATAAATTTCAGGTAACTGACAACTAAATGACCTGCGGTTACTTTTTTTTTTGTAAAGTTTTCTCACAAGCTAAAACTGTAAATTCATATGTATTGTCGTTGTCAACCAGTGAATGTTTTGTAGCTTAAAAAAAATCATTTTTCTCTAATTGAGATCGAAATAGGATAAAAATTGATGGTGTTGTCTGTTTTAAGATTATAAGAGAAGGTTTGAGGTCTTTCTAAGCAAAAACATGATTTATGACAGTCAAAACTGAAAACCTGGCAAACAGTAGGTGAAGGTTGATGCGTCTTTGATCCAGTTTCCTCACTTTTTTAGCAGACATGCTCAATATGTTATGGTCGGGTTTTAAACAAAAAATTTATCAAAAAGCAGTCACGGTCCACAGAAAAACATTAAAATATATTCAGATTGCTTGGACTAAGCTGTTTGTCTCAATATCCTTCATGATGTTTAGTTTTCTCTCTCTATTTGCTGCAGACTGAAGAAAAATCTAAAGATGTTCATCATTGTCCATCCTTCCTGGTTTATTCGAACACTGCTGGGACTCACCAGGCCCTTCATAAGGTCTCACTGTTACTCACAATTCACTTACACACAATATGGACATAAAATGCAACAGTGAATATCATCATACAGCACTGGATATCGACTTACACTGAAATCTTTTTGATTCCTGTTTTTGTACAGCTCAAAGTTCAGCAGTAAGATCAAATATGTTCACAGCCTGCAGGAGCTCGGAGAAATAATCCCAATGGAGTACGTCCACATTCCTCCCAGCATCATGAAGTGAGTCTTTGTCAGCACTACATAAAACTATTGTGAGAGAATAACGCATGTCGCCTCTGTGTATGTGGACCAGGTTGTTTGAATATTTTGAAAGGGAAATTGCCTCATGCTCCAATCTTGCATATCTCAACTGCAAGCCTAAACCTGAATGATAGGCATGGCTGCAGGATGTAGCTGTGTGAAAGGTGATAAGAGTCTGCTCATTTGAATCTGCTGGTTTTGTGAAAACCAAAACCAGCAGATTCTGACTGACATTTGACTTTCCTGCATCCGTCCCAAAATCAGCTGCTTTTTTACATTCTAATATTTCTCTTAGTCCAGGAACTGACTTTCAGTGTGAATTATCAATTTTGAACTTGTGTGTCACATTTTGACGAACAGCACGTTGCATCGGTTAGCGTGCGTTAAAATTGTAAAATTCAGTATTGCACAAGTCTGCCTTCGGGTTCTGCGTTTACTTTCAACATCACTCAGTCAGTGTATCAATTAGTAATTTAATAATTTAATAGTTTTTAGATCTTGAACTCAAAAATCGCTAACTCGAAGATTAGGAACACAGCAGACTGGTCAAGTAGAAAGTTTTCTTGAAAATAGAGTTGGGTTAAAAGCAATAGAAAACCAATAGTGTTCGTCCCACTGGGAAACTATTTTGCATTTCAAACAAATTTTCTCTTTTGAAAAATATGTAATATGAGAATATTACTTAAATCCTGAAGGACATGTAAGTTGCTTTATCAAGTAAATATTTAAGACATATGTAAGAGGCAAATCTGTGCAGCACTAAAGCGTCAGTTAGCAACAAACTAAACATGATCAGGATCAGCCCGTCTCTGTTGAGCTAATCAGACACCTGCAGAACAAATGCAAATTTAGCAGGGAAAACGTTTCCCTGCAGTAAATGTTCTCCTCTTCCTTTTTGTCTTCTGTCTCCTGCAGAGTGGACAAAGGGAAATCGGCTGTTTGAGAAGACACTTGAATGCTGCCTAGTTTCTCCCTGTCTTTTGCTGTACTGTCTGCCACAGCATGTCCGAGTATGAAAGCTTGCAGCATGATTAGTGCGACACACAGTTGTTGCCTTGCAACTATTGGTGAATCGGAGGGGATGGTGCCATAAAGCCAACATGGTAACTAAGATCCCGTCGTCTTTGTGGAGAGTTTATGATTAAAGGGTACACAGATGCTGGAGACTGTCACTGTGCTGAAAGGGAGGAAAGCTTTGTCCCATTTTCAGATCACTTAACTAAGTTCACCATCTCTTCCTCTGTGTTTATTTAAATATAATTAACACATTTACAGCTACTCTTACAGCTATTCTTCACTGTATGTTGTGATTGTGTATTTTCTGAAGTCACAGTTGCAATTTGAACTCAATGTTTGCAGAAAGCCTCTGCTCTCCCTCTACCATCAGGGTATTGTGCTGTGTTAGATCTCTAAGAAGTCTCTGTTTAACTATTAAACAGAGGCTAAATGTTTTATCTGTTTAGACTATAGTCTCAGTCGATAAGCTTTTGAAAAAACAATAAATTGCCCTTAAATATTAGGACTATTTTATAAGCAGTGGGACCTGTACTTGCATGATGTTCAAAGGCAGAGGTGGTTGACCCCATAAAACAGAAGGACGTTTTGATGAGCAAGTTGTGATTTTTTTCTGTGTGCAGACATGTGAGTCAACACTTGATTTGTTTATTAATAAAATGAGCTGTTCTTTCCTCCAGCTACACTGTGTCACTGTGAAAACATCCATATGGTCAGCAGAATTTAATCACGGTAGTGAAATTAAAAGGTTGTCAGAGAAAACCAATTGGAGTGGAGTTTTCCCATGTTCCAAATGCGTTCCGTGTTTTCTATCAGCTGTTTGTAACAATCACTTATTAATGGTGATACCAAAAGGAACGTGGCTTTACGACTGACTTCATTATGATAAATGTGAGGTGTGGTCGAAGTTCAACATTTGTGTAAGATGAACCATTGGGTGACAAACTTAAGTACTTTATGTTCCTTCTTGCAAATATAATAGCCACGGTGGAGACTCAGTAAAGTATGCTTTTACTCATAAATGTTAATATGTAACTGGCATATGTGGTGGGAAAATAATTATTAGTTAACATCTGCTGATCATGTTATATTAAATGCTTGTAAACTCTCACCAAAAGAACCGGTTTGGGCTACACAAAGGTTTGAAGTTGTTTTCCTACATCTTCATGGGAACCAGACTGTTTCCCATGTTCTGGATCCCTTACCCCTGGTATAAAACTGTGTTCACTCTGCCTGACAGAGCTTTTCATTCAGAACCTCTTCGTTATTGATTGTCTTACAAGCTCTCTGTACAATACAATATACAAACAAACCTGACAATGATTGGAAATTATTATTTTTTTCCACAGCACATAATATTTATTTGTTGTAGAGATCAGAAAATTGTGCACTTCATTAAATACATTTTCCTCCCGACCGTTAGCTTGTTGTGTTTTATTTGTTTCCAATACTTTCCAGAAGTATTTATATTAACACACAGTAACAAAAAGCTGGATGTTTCTATTTTGTCATTGAGATGCTTGATCAATCTGTTTCTAAATCTTCTATTGGGTAATTTTCCTCTTTTGTTTCTTCAGTATTGTGGGGGAGAAATGATACAGTTGTCATTTTGTCAGATTAGCATGATACTCTTTTACTCTTTGCTAGTGGTTGGGTAAAATGATTTATTACCAAGCAATTTTACTTGTTCTTTCCATATCATAATGACTAGAGAAACTACCTAAATGACTCCGACCAAAAGTAGAATTTTTTTTTTCTGAACCTCAATGACACGGACACAGGATCTGCTGTAGCCCATGACAGGTTAAAAGGTTTGATATTTTTGTTTGGTTTTTGTAGTGATTTTTTTTTTTACTTTTATTTGCTCAAATAAACTAAGCATACAATATTTTAATAAAACACAAAATGTATTCTGTTTTTTATTGAAAATGGATTTATAAATTGTACATCCAAAACATAAGAGTTTTGCATGTTAAACTTGTTAACAGAAAGGAAAATACGTTTTCTGACTTTTATAGGTCAGTTGTTTTTCTATTTCTTGGAATAGGAAATAGCGGCATATTCTCAGCAACAAGAACAGAATGATCACTCTTCCTTCAAAAATGTTTGCTCTACTTAACCAAGTTTATTTTATGCTCAAAATAGTTTTTTAAGAGAAAGTCACTGGATGTTTGTGGTCATGTTTTCTATGAAGCAAAAACTAAAGAAAAAAAACATCCCATAAAGTCAAATGTGTCTCCATTAAGATTTAAATTCCTACAAAAGTTATTAAAAAAGTGACTGTCTGGATTGACCATCTATGATGTTAGGAAACATTTTCACCATTCGGGAAAATCCAGCAGTTCAAAAGGCATGAAGTAAACTAAAATGTCTTTAATTGGGCTTTTTTAATGTTTTATTTATCTAGAAAGGACAGAAAAATGACAAAAACTGCACACATAAAACTTCAAAAAGGTCATGAAAATTTAAACAACTGTGAAAAAATTTTAAAAGATTTGTTCAACAGTGACACAAAATGGATCAAAACAGTAGCATTCAGATCTAAAATGTTTAATATTTGTTCCAAGTCACTTAATGAAATAAGTTACTTATAATTTTACTTGGGGCCTTCTATACATAACTAGCAGAATGCAATGATGAATGTTTCCCCAATTTAGTCAAACTCCTAGGCATCACCAACAGATTTTTGAGGAGAAACTAAGTTCATGCCCTGCTTTAAAGAATGTAAGATGTAAAAAAAAAATTAAGCAACGTTGTTGAAAATAGCTTCATAAATTAAGATATGTTTAGATTTTTTCACTGGCAAAGTAGAGCATGCGATATTCAGGATTTGCTGGGCTGATGAAACACATAAGATGTGTTTCCAACAGAGTTCATATTACCAAAATAAAAATTTCAATTTGTAGTTTGATACTCCCCAATCAAGATAATTAACATACCAAAATCAAATTAGCAACTGATATACTAAATGGGATGCCTTCAGCTTAATTTTTAAACAATCCAAAAGCCTTTTCTGACAAGACAAAGATTCACCTGCAGGCCATTCTTCAGCTAAACTGCCAGAAAAATAGGCAACATGCAAAAAGAGCCAAGTTATTCAGTGTATATCCAGTGAAACATGTTCCGACTCGACCCAACAGCATTCAAAGACGCTATATTCTTCAAAAGAAATCTGCTTTGTTCAATATTCAGATATTTATTTAGAATATTTAAGAGAGGTGGAACATTTGGAAGGCATGGCCGGCATACAATCAGCGCCCCCAGGCCCTTAGTCAGACCAACACCAGAAGGTAATGCAGAAGAAAAACATGACTGAAATACACAGAGCTGGGGTTCAAACCAGCAACCCATTGGTTACAGGATGAATTCCTAGCCACAGTGGCCCCAAAGTATTAATACCATTCCCCCAACCGCCTGCAGCTAAAAATTTACGATCCAACCATAAATATGTTCCAGTAGATCATCTTGTTTTAAGTCATCTATTAAGACCAGATGAATTTTTCACCTTCTGATTCAGCCAGAGCTTTCTGTCTGAGATGTTTCTCCAAGCAGAAGACAGGAATGGGATCTGTGCATGTGTCAAATTTGTTGGCAAATAGATGGTGGTTCTCCAGCAGCCATTGTACATCCCCAGCTCCGTATACACAAATTGAGCGTACGTGGCTGCCCTGACACTCAGGATACGCTGCTGAATCCTTTGATCCCTCATGCCACATCCATTTCACTAGTCGTGCAATGGCATTAATGTCCGTTTGATCGTACTTAGCGTGGGGTCTCTTCGAGCCAGGCACACCGGGGATTCGTTGAATGGTTGCCCACAGAAACTCATCAGGACTATAGGTGTCTTTGGACCAATCGATGAGAGCTTGTACTTGAGTGTCTTCCAAAACACTCCGGATGTAGCCCCGAGTTACCACGATATAGGCATTTCCTGACTTAATGGGGAAGTTGAAGGGAGGCGGACTCTTCGATTTTCCTGTTGACTGAAAACGTAGAGTAAATAAAAATGAATAAAATATTGATAATTAGGTCTCAACACATGCTACAAATGCTCTCCAAATGTACCTTGATTGCCCCATTAACAATCTGGTGAACTTTTGATATCCTCGACTTCTTCCATTCAGGCAGCTCTTCGGACTCCATGCTGTTGCTGCCCTTCAGCGAGCGCAGCATTCTTACCATTTCCAAGTTGGTTTTTAGAGGGAAGTCTTGTCCACACAGGTTGATAAAGTATTTCCACTCTGCACTGTATTCATAGAGGTCAGCCATGCAGTTGAGGTCAGCTTGGACACGAGGCCACCCGGCATAAACCACGCTCACAGCCTGTCTGACCATGAAGACATTGGGGAAACAGGAAACGATGCTGGTAATGGCAGCTTTTACAGAGGGCTGGGAATTTTTGTCCACATGAATACAATAAATGTTCTGAGGTGCATAGATGGCTCGTAGCAGTCGCTCAAAGTTCTGCACCTAAAATATGACAAAAAGCAAAATTAAGTTCCTTTTTTTTCTACAGGAGTGAAACATTGCTCTGTGAGGAAATGCATGTTCAGTTTTCTAGCCGAGTTTTAAACCCTTGAAAGAGAAACATCACAAAATTTCTCAGTCACTTTTTCCAGCTCAAGCAAGTGCCTGCTTACATTTTCTTTATTTGTTTTTAATAACATCACAATCTGTGTCTCCTCTGCATTGTTGTGCCGTTGACTGAAGTACTGTTTCATTTCATGTGACGAGGAAAAATGATGGGAAAGAGGTTCAGATGAGGCTCTTTCGTCAGATCAAAAGTACCTTCTTAAAATTACAACCTTTAAGCAGATATTAAATATAGTATTCAGTAAGCTCACATTTTAGAAATAAAAATGTTTGTTTCTTATTACCTGATGTAATATTTAAATGTTTTGCCTTTATTAGCAATGAGTAGAAAATCAACAATAACAGAAATGAAAACTTGAAACCATAAGCCCATAAGCTCAATCTGTAAGGTCTATAGTATAAATGTATATGTAATATATAATTAAATGTAATGTTAGAATGCACTTACTTTGTGATGAACAACTATAGAATAAGCCAGAGGAAAGTCTTCTTCTTCTTTGCTAAGGGCAAATGTCATATATTTCCTCTTTGACTTGAATTTCCTGTAACAATGTTGAATGTCATTATGTGTCACTGAAATTATTGATTTACTAAAAAGAAATAAAAATCTTTGCAGCAGTATCCAAAGTCCTTAAACGTTTCACATGTCGTTGCAATTCAACCCCAAACCAGCATATTGAGGTTTTATGCAACAGAGCAATACAAAGTGCTGCATAAATGTGAAGTAGAAGGAAAATGTTTTCTCATTAGTTTTCTCAAAAATAACACTTATGCATAGATGGCTCGTAGGAGTGGCTCAGTTACTCAATTACCAATAAATAAAATCCAATACAATCTATTGTCTTCAGAAGTTATTTTACTAGCAAACAGAGTTTGTCTATGTGTCATTTTTTTGCTCAGTATAAATTAATCTGTCCTTTAATGGTCTTAGGGGATTTGAATACAAGTCTATTCATAATCTTGTTCTACTTAATATTTTTCTGTCATAAAATCGCAACAAAATGTGAAAAAGTTCTAGGGTTATGAATAGTTCTGTGAGGCTCTGTAGTTTAAAGCAACACACCTGCAGTTTTTGGTTTCATTAATGTAATACTCATCAGGGATCTGAATATTTTTCTGGAACTCTTTTGTCATGGTTAATAGTTTGGCTTCCAGCAGCGCCTCTGTGTTTCCCTCCAGGATTGCTGAGCAGTTGCACACTCTCTCTGGGCCAAAGTCATAATCCCTGTACTCCAACCAGTGGTTATTGTGGATTAGGTCAGTAGACAAGGGTGACTGCAGATGAAGGACCAGGAACAGCGTCCACAGTGATCCCAGTGCAACGGTGAGCTTCAGTAACAGCTGGCGCCACCTTTGTTTGCACAATCCCATGGTTTTAAGACGGCCTCAGGTTAGTGAGTTCTATAAAGAAGCCAGCAGTCAAGATGTTATAGTTCCTTCCAGTCAGAGATTAATTTTAAACATATTTGAATGTATCATCTTTTGAAGAATGCTGAGTAAATCTTTTGTGCTTTACCAAGAGTGAGGGGGATTTTCCAAAGTGTTTGAAACAGTTGCAGAGTTGAATATAGATTTGTAAATCCCTGTTCCTGTAAATAAAAATCATTGTTTAGACTTGTGCGTAATGTTGACATATACTAAAATGTAGACATTTCCTTTATTTGAGTGCTGAGTTTTAGAAAGACCAAAAATGAAGAAAGAGAAGAAGAGAGAACGAGAGCAGGATGTGGTTTCACAAGGAGAGCAGTTTACACAGTCATAAGTTTTCTCATGTTATTGAAGCACAACTAAGAAAATTTTCACACAAAAAAAGCCAAATAATTGCATTGATAGCCCTGGTGTATTGTCCACAGTTTATTCACTATTCTCTCTGATTGCTTCATTCTTAAACGATACATGCAATATTATAAAATGCATACATTTGCTTGATGCACATCTTGAAATGCATCTTCAAAGCTGTTTGCTATTTTTGCTTTGTTTCTACTTTTGTGAGTTCAAGTTTCCACCAGTTATTTTTGGTATTTAAAAAAGTCTATCGATGTGTAGCACTGGTCTGTTCTAGAAAAAAAAAACGAGTAAAACTTTCCGACTTACATAAAATAAAGTCCCGCACATCGCTTGTGGGTGTTTCAGTCAAACTCTGAAGTTTATTAAAAATGTTCAAGTTTCAATCTGAGTTTGATAATGACAATGCAGACATAAAACAATTTCTGAGTCAATTACATGTTCCTGATAAAGACATGCTGGAAAATGAAATATGCGAGGAACAGGTTCTCCTTGCTGTGATGGTGATATTCAAAGCAATCAAATAGGATTAAATATTTCGTAAAGCACAAGAGCCAAAGTTTGTAAAAAAATTTTAAACCTTGGTTCCTACAGCAGCAATTAGGAAAAAAATGTATTACTGGCCAATATACTGGAGCAGTTCTAGGATGATCCAGATGCAAAAAAAGTGGTAAAATCAACCTTTATTCAACTTTCACAAATCAGAAAAAGGTTTCACAAATCCCAAACATGGTTTTAAATATTATGCTATTACAGCAGAATAATCCAGACCAAGTTAGAAGAGTCTAGGTGTTGTAATTTTGGAATTAGAGCAGATCTAGTGTGACTGAGACCAAAAAAGTGTGAAATCAACCTTTATTGAAGTTTCCCAAATCAGATAAAAGTTTCACAAATCACAAATATGGTTTTCTATATTCCGCTATTAGAGCAGAATAATCCAGTCCAGGTTTGAAGAGTCTAGGTGTTGTAGTTTTTAAACTAGAGTCGATTAAAGATGTTGAAGGTAGGTGGAATCGCCCTTTAGCCATTTCCCGAATCAGAAGCTAGAATTAGAAACCAACTTCAGCTTCGTCCTGCTGCAAGGCAGAGATCAGCTGTCCTCCTCGCCACAATGGCAGCATTCCTCCCACCGTGCATTTTCTTGAAGTCTCAGAAAAATCACAATCAGGCTATAAAACAACAGCTCAGCTCTCGCTTCTTCTTTTGTCTCAGAAAAACAAGTAATAACGAAACAGCACATGGCGCAGGAGGCGGCACCCTGCTACAGAACCGGGAAGGGCTGGTGGAAACGTCACTTCAAAATAGAGTCTACCGGACCTGTCGAGTAGAGCCGGTGGAAAAGGGGCAAAACTAATTCCATAAATTACAATATGACTGAAAAGTACTTTTTTAAATATATATATTTCCATCACCAACTGAAAGACATGTCAAAAAAGACCTTCCAATTCCATAACTGTGAGGGCGTCCACCCCCAGTCTGTCCCCCCTGGCTATACCCCTGTCCCCACCAACTTGCAACGTAAGGTTGCTCCCTTGGATGCAGGCACAGAAAGAAAAAAAGCTGTAGGAAATTTTGGTGTGGATTGTCCCTGTCAGGCCAAAGTTGGTGGGCACTTTTCCACACAGTTCTTCAGAAAGTTACGCTCATGATGGTTATGACTATTGGCTTCAGAGTTGGGTAGGAACTTGTTACACTTATACTTATTTGAGTAAGGTTTTATGGGGGGGAAATGCTTTAAGGAGTAGTTTTATTACTAAGTATTATGAAATATCGCTACTCTTACTTGAGTAAAATTTCTGGATACGCTACCACTTTGAGTAACAGTGAATGAAAAACAAGCTTGTCTTAAAGAAAACATTTACTAACAAACAGTTTTTATTAGAGTTTCATAAGTTTTATATTTTTAAAAATATTGATTTTGTACTGATGAAGCTGTAACTGTGGATGTGTAATAAAAAAGTCTCTCGACCCGCCGTGGCCAGCAGAACAGACGCGTCTCAGTGTGCATTTGTTGGTCTAAATAATTTAAGAGTTTAGCACCTTTCCATTCTATTTCACAACACAAAAAGCAAAAAGATGCCGCTCAGCACACGGGGAAATAGTTCCCACTCACGTCTTTTTCTTCTTTCAGTTTTTTAAGTGCTAACCCAAAAACTCTAGTTTATTCAACTCTTGGAGGTCTGGCAAAATTAACAAAAAGTTAACACGACCTACTGCTGTAAGTTTACCTTTCACAAACTCACACGTTTAGATTCAAAATCTAAAACTCGCTAAATCTACTTGACTTAAGTAGAAGATAGACGCAACGAAA
The DNA here is from genome assembly GCA_903066815.1 of Brachyrhaphis roseni. NCBI lineage: Eukaryota > Metazoa > Chordata > Actinopteri > Cyprinodontiformes > Poeciliidae > Brachyrhaphis > Brachyrhaphis roseni. The sequence goes on from CAEFZY010051734.1 coordinate 13,096, forward strand.
TGCGACTCAAATGTTTTACAGCGTAGTGAATCCATCACCAACTGAAAGACGTAAAAAAAAAATCACCTTCCAATTGAAAAGCTGGGGTTGCATCCGCGTCCCCCACAACGCAACACAAAGTTATTCACGTATTTAGAAGGAAAAACATATTCAGCTTCAACACTAAATAACACGTTTCACCTGTGTCACTTTTGAAAAACCTGCATTTCCCGTACATCTTCACAGATTATGCTGCGAATAAAATGTAAAAAAAAAAAAAAAGAAAAAAAAAAAAACAGGAGTGGAGCCTATACGCATGCGATGGGTGTGAAAATCGCTTATAAATGAATTTGTAAAGCCATGTGTGACGTAATACTGTAAAATGCTGTGAAACCATTTAAGCCATCGCGCATTATTTAATGTCTGAGCAGGGATATAAATCACCAAAGCAAATATTATAATAATTTAGTCTAATATTTTATATTAGACTAAAAAATGTTTGAATACTTAAACACTGATGATGTTGTTCATCATCATCATCATCATCATCATCATCATCATCATCATCATCATCATCATCATTATTATTATTATTATTATTATTATTATTATTATTATTATTATTTTATTGTTATTATTAAAGTGCTTCTTACCTGTCATCCGACCTGAGTCTCTTCTCACCATGACTCGACTGTCCTTTCTGTGTGAAGGTTGGGTAAAGAGTGCTGCTATAGGAAATTCCTGTTCCACATCTAAAGTGCTTTATAGACGAGATCAAACAAGGAACAGAAACTGTCTGTCTGAGAGTTGTTTACTGCCCTTGAGCCGTTTTTTCAAAGAGATGCTTATCGCCTTTTAAGTTGCCTCGCCAATTTACTTGAAACGCATAACGATAACAAAAACAAAACAAAACTGATGATTAAAAGCTTCCAGAATTGTGCATAATTTCCAACATCCAACTTGAAACCAACTTCACTGCGGCAATTTAAGAGATTACTCCCCTTTAACGTCCTCCCTACAGCCACCCCACCCCCAACCCCCCTCCCAAAAAAAAATAATAATAATAATTTCTTTCCGGGATAGCAATGCATATATTAGCCATAGTTTAATTTATATATTATTTCAGTTTTCATACTTACTGATAAATTGTGCAAAGCTTAAACTATTATGATGTTGGTAGCGGGAAATTGCACACCACGCAGCAGAGAACATATTCACCACGGACTGTAAAAACATTCCACTCAAACGTGTCTCGAAAAGTGTCAAAACCGTATTACAATCAATCTGTCAGAGAACCCTCACCTTTTAGGGTTTTTACGGATAAGAAACATGATAACATTGAGAACATTTTTAGAAGTTTCTCATTGTGCACAGTCGATCACTATTCTGCCAGCTCGTGATCGCCCCCTCGCGGAAGCAGGCAGTGCAAGTTGATTTATACAGTATATACTGTATATGTAGTAAATTTGGTGTTTTTCTTTCATGAAATATAAGGCTTATGGACCTCGATATAATTTTCTTTTATTTTTGTGTATTATTTACAAAACCTCCCAAAACGCACTGACTCACATGAATATTTTATTTTTTTTTTAATAAATTGACTGCTATCCTTTTTCTGTCTCTGAATGTTTCTGGAAATTAGGTTCAAATTAGTTTAGAAGCCAGCTGGTCCCACTTCTGATTCAGTCCCAATCTCCTGGGAATAGGAGATTGTGGAGGTGAGGGGGGAAAAGTCACAAAGTTAAATGGAGCAGATCAAATTCAAATTTATTCAAAATCTTGACTGATATGGAGTCATTTTAGTAGGCAGAGGCATTGGATTCAAAGCGAAAGTTGAGTAACTATATACATTTTATTATTTATAGTAGGCTACCTATACATTTTATTAAATGACACACAGCCAACAAATGATCCCAAATTATCCAAACTATTCACTTTACAGCTGATGTTCATCACTGCATTGTTAACATAAAATTGACAAAACCAAAAGTTTATTTTTCCTATTGTAATATTTAAAAAATTATTAAGTTGTTCTTATATATATATAT
>CAEFZY010051741.1:0-12287 GCA_903066815.1 Brachyrhaphis roseni
GTGTTACGTTACATTAAACTTGCGTCTTCCTCTACACATATATTCCACCTGTCTCACTCTTACCTTTTCTGCTCGAGTGCCCCTGGTGGCCGTTAGAAAAAATGCATAAATAAGCTGCATCATTGTATAAGCCGCAGGGTTGAAAGCGTGTGACAAAAGTCGCGGCTTATAGTCCAGAAATTACAGTACTCATTCTTGCTCTTAGAAGAACGGCATTAAAATTTTCTAAAGAATGAAGTAAATAATTTGTGAGTATTAAAACTAGTGGTCCTTTTTTTTCAAATTGTAATACATTGCAACAAGTAATTCACAAATTCCCTGTTTTTTTCTGCCAATAAGCAATCAGCCTCCACTACAATATAAAAGTCAATTGACTTATTCTTTTACTAATTTACTGAGTTTTAAAACTACCCTATACAAATAGTTTGACTTTCTTGATGTTTAACCAGTTTTAAAGCAAAAGATGTGTGCGTTACCTTCACCTTCGGTTAATCTATTTATACCTCTACGCTTGGCAATCACTTCAATATTAAAAATCAATGTTTTCAGTTGTTTTTAGGATGTCAGTATGAAATATAAAAACAAGTTTAATCACAGTTGCAGACTAAAGCTTCTATTTGTCATGCATTTCTTAATCTCACTAACACTACAGAAAAACATACAACTCTCTTGAACTTGGGAAGTCCCCTCACCAGTGTTGTGTGTACATAAATGTACTCAACGTTAACTGTTTGTAAACTGTTGTTGCATCTAGCAATTACCCAGTGTTTTACAACACTGTAATTATATCTTTGCATGCCATTGTACCAAACTAGGCAATAACACACTGAAACACAAAAACAGTGATTAAAGGAAAACAGGAAAAATCAACCACTCACAGGAGTAATTAATTTTGTTTCATTTTATTAGAAAATATCCACACACCATAAAAATTACATGTACAAAACTATAGATTTTGAATCGCTTTATGTACACATAGAAAATATAAAGCCCCCCCAGAAAAGTGAGAGGAACACATGAGGGAAGAAGTGGGGACTAGGAATTTATGTTTTGTTGTTTTTCCTTCTTTGTTGTGGTGTGCATGTTCTAGTGTGGGTCTTTTATGGTTCTCCACCCATTTCCTGGTCTACCACAGGGAACTGTGTAAACACCAATATGGCCAAATATATGGTGACACCGTGAAACAAAAACTAGTGCAAATAGATGCATACACAAGGTTAGTATATATCTGATTTGGCCAATAATCTAATTTTGTCTTGTAAAATTATCAAAAATTAGGGAGAAACTCTTACAGAGAAGCCTGGAAAATACTGATTATTGGTTTACAGCAATACTTAAAAGACATATTCAGAGGTGAAATTGTTGTGAGTAAAAATAAAACTGAGATGTGTGTAGCTATCACCAGTGTTGTGTGCACATAAATGTACTCAGATGTGATAATGAAGACAAATTGTGCCTGAATGAGAGCAGTCATGATGTTAATAACACAGCTTGTAGAGTACTTTATGGTCATACTGCATTTTTTTCTTCACATTAAACCATTTTGTGACATGTAGTGAAGGACACTATGATAAAGTGATATATGATATCAATAATGACTGATGTGCTCTGGTATCCTGCTACTTAAGATTATTTCCAATTCCTTCATTTGTAATTCTTGGCTGTCAGCAAGTGGCTTTCTATCTGAGGACTGGATCTGAAACAAAGAGAAAAGGGGTAAAATTACTAATCATGCACATAAGAATTTCAATTTCATCACAGAATTCACAAATCAAAACCAAGTAATCTTTTATCAGTCCGTAATTTTGATCCATGTCAATTATCTAAATAATACAGATACTTTGTCAGTTTTAATATGTGTAGTTGTGATTTTCCCCGACCTCAAAAATATATTTTTTTTTTATTTTCTGAAAAGGCATACCTGCGTGTCAATATTTTTGTTCAGTGATACAAATAAATAAATTTCAAATTGTAAAGAACACTTCAGAGCTCCTCACAACAGTGAAAAAGCTAAAATACAGCCAAACTCATCTGATATTAAAGTTTATGACAAAATTACATAAACTGTCATCTACCTGTCAAAGTAGTTATGTTTTTTTAAAGTCACACCTTACACATCTTTACTACTTCAGTGTGGAATTTGTAAAAACTTTGCAAATCTATGCAACTTTTAATTACTTGGTAAAAATAAGGTTTTGTTGGCAAAGGTCTGAATCTATAAATGTATTTCAAAAACCACGTGAAAAACCAATTTGTTAAACCTTTTTTTAAATTCTGTTACATGAGCACTGATTTATAGGGGGTCTTCACAGAAGTCGGTTGGTTAGCCCTTAATCCTCCTTGTTAACCTTGAACAAATCTTGTCTTTTGGTGTCATTATTGCTGCAAAAGAAACATTATAATGATTAAAGGTCAAGTAGTGATTGGTCCTTCTCTGGAAAACCAAGTGCTATTAAGTAGCTCCACAGTGAGTGGCTGACAGAAGCTGAGTGTAGTCAACCTTGGTGATAATGGCTAAAATAGCACAAACTGACAGCACTGCATCAGGTTTAGCAAGGAATTATGTTTTCTGGTTTGTAATTGGTCAGAAAAGGGTGTATGCATAGGAGAATATCAGTGAACAAGGTCAAGTTTTTTTTCCTAAAACAAATTAAAAATACACAAGTTTCCAAACCAAATAATGGGAACAATAAAATTTTATACCGAGATTAAACTGATTTACAACACTACCTGTTTTGATGACAACAGATTTGAAATGTTAACACTGGATTTAAGTTACTCCTTAACCTTTGTTTATTTGAAAAATATGGAACCCTAAAAGTGTCCACAAAAAAAATAAAAAATAGTGTTGTGTGAATTTTGTTTCTCAACCAGTTCAAATGTCTAATCTGTGTATGTTGGTTTGCAAATCCAACAGCATGCTTTGCAAATCTAAAAGCAGTTTTTTTTACATTTTTAAACAAAAGAAAAGGGGGTCGCATAATTTAAGTCAGTTAATACAATGCAACATATTTCCTTTTAGATGTGCTATATTTTCTTTGCTGGCATTGTTGAGAGGAGGAAAGAATAGATTGGGATTAAAGTTATATTTTGCAAAGCACAAATGCAGGTTTACTTTTGTTATCTCAAACGACTTAATTTCTATTTGCTGTTACTGTCATGTTTCAAAAACAAGAAATCCCAAACAAGGCATACATTGCTGAGTTTGTCATCAATTTTGAATTGTTCCCATCCACTTTTTTTCTTCGTTTCCAGTTTTCACATTTTCTCCTATTATAAAGCTTCCCAAAAATGGTGGATGCCAAAATAAATTCACATCTTTCTCCATGGACATTACTGTCTTTCAATTCCACCGTTCAATAAAATGAAGCGTCATGGGCTTTTGTTCCTCTGTTTTTTCCGCCATGTTTTCTTCATGTCTAACCTTTTCATAAAAAATATTAGATCTGTGTTTAATCTCTCTCCAATATTTTAGCCTCATTTTTAAGAAACATAAATCCTGATCTTTTGTGACCATTCCAAATTAGTTTTTCACAAAGAAAAAGTGACCAAATGATCCAAAACTATAATTACACTTTTTTTCAACTGCATTACATTGATTAGTATAATTATGTGCGATTATGACCTGTGGCACATTAATTTAACCAACAAGTTCATACAACATACAATTTCATCCTAGCATAATTACATGCTTGCAGTCTTTGATTGAGTTTAAATCTAAATTTATTTGAATAATTTTTTTTTTCCTTTCATCAATTTTGATTACAGCTTGTCATAAAAGTTGTTGCAGTTGATCCCTAAACCAGACCTTTTGAGAACCATTGAACTAAAACTGGACTTGTACCGCAGGAACCTTTTTAAGAAGCAGGGTAGATTTTTGGGGATGGGTTTCTCCCCTCAGCATTTTCACTGCAGGAACCAAGTCCAAAACAGACCAAGGCAAGTAGAAGTGTACTCTGAAAATGGACCTGAAAGAAGTGGAGGACCCCGAGTTAAAGGTAGGCATTTACAGTGGGATGGTGCCCAGCATTTTCACTGATAACATATCCTATTCATTTTGTTTCCGCATTTCCTATTTTGTACTTTACTGCAGATTGTATTGTTTAACTCTAAATTATATGGGAGGAGTTCTTCTTCTCTCATTTTTGCTTGCAAATGGAACAATTAACTGTCCAGTATTCATGAGCATTCACAGAATAAGTTTAAATGGAGCAGACATATGGTCATTGCTTTTTGTGTGTTTGTCTGATGTTACATGTTGTGACATTTAATTACTGAATATCTGAGTATTATTGCAAACTTCTTCTCATTAAGTCATGAGTTTTGAAGCTGTTATTTATTTCAGAGCTTAACCACTTTGAAATTGTCATAACATAGTCTGTCTTTAAATAGCCAGCTATACTCTAGATGGAAACTCTGCTTATTGACTTTCTCCTGCAAACAACGAGAGATTAATGGAGTTTTAGTCTGATTTCACTCTTAACTGCATTCTATACTCCACAGTTGGAGCTGGGTGGAGGGTCATTTCTCATATCACAGCAAACTCTTGCAGGAGGAGGAACTATTCGGTGCCATGGTACTTCATCTATGTAAACAGACCAATTTTCACACGACACAATGGTAATTTACGCAAAAAAAGGTTTATTGTCGATAAATAAACCTATTTGAGAACTCTAATTCTAAATGCTCTTTATCCTATTGAAAGCTAAAACACTTAAAGCTTAAAGACAATGCTGTCTACCTCAGGCCCTGGCAGAAAATTGATTATATTGCATTTACAGAGACACTGATTTATACGCCAAATTATGAAGGCATTTTTTTAACAAGTTTTTGCATGCTGCCACATATTCTTCTTCTTTGTTGTTGTTGTTTTATTTTTCTTTTTGCATTTTTATGTTGATGCTGCACAAAACATCAGGCAGTTCCAATTTGGTCTGAGTGATGAGAGGTAGTTAAAGCTTTTGTGCAGAAGCAGAGAAAAGGTTGTAGGGATCATATTTCAACTAATGCTGAGCTGTCCAAATTTTCAGCATTCAATTATATTTTCATTTTTGCAGAGGTTAATGCTATTCTGACTCTATCCCTTCATTACATACATGCTTACATTAACATTAATATGTTTTGGTACTAAAATGTTGGATGGGCATCTGTGACTTCCATCCAGTTTTCTATGGATAAATGAGGCAGCACATGCTGACATGACTGATCATATCAGCCACTTCCGGTATGATAGCAACTGCTCAAGCTACATACTTTGTTTTGCTGTGTTGGAGCTGCATTTTTCAAGTAACTGGATTGAAGTTTAGTAAAATGTTTTGTTTTGTTTTTGTTACAATAATATCACACATATCCCATGCCCCTTTAATGCTCAAATATAACAAAATATGCCTTTTTGTCCCATTTTCTGGCACCACATCGTTAATCATAGAAAGTCAAGATGAATGTGACTCGTAAACTGAAACAAGGTAGTATGAAACCCCACTGCTTGCACTACAACTGACCACAAACGAAGAAATATTGGTACCGGTTTAATCTATGAATGAGAATATTCAATGTTGTTGCTACAGTTTAACCTCGTCATCACTGGTAAGCAAAGATTTTTAATTGTGTTAACACTTTCAATTATATCTTAATGCAGTTATAAATTTAAAGCTACTTTACAAAATCAAAATTAAATTTCACAAATACAGAGCTAAGAAAATACTGGTCAGAATTTTAAGATGTATAAAAAAGTTGAATTCACAATTTACAAAGAAATTGCTCAATTTTACCATGAATTATATGTTCCAAAATCAATCCATGTGCAATTAAAACTAAAATGATTCTTATGATGGGGTTGCATCCTATTATAAATTACTCAAAGGGTTAATACTCAGAATACTGTCTCCTATCGTTCAAACCCACATTACATCGGCACCTCGTCAACAGATTGGAATATAAAAACGGTATCTATCTGCATATCTGTTTATCTGAGCTGGCAAGATCTTTTTTAGACATTTAGGAGAGGAAAGAGGGTCACAAAATAAACGCTTTCAAAAATAAACATGCCATGTGTGCATCCCTTGTCATCTATTATTCATAGTACCATGTTTTCTCTCAGAGGAACCAAAGGCACCTCACAGCACAATACAGCTGGAGCTCGATACACACTGAGCAATTCGCCACGCATCCCACTCACTGTTCTCCTTCTGTTTCCCCCTCTGTTCCTATTTCTTCCACCTCTCCTCCTCATCTTCTCTTGCCTGTCATCTTCACACTTCTTCTCTTCATATCCCATCTCCTCCCATTTTAGTCCTTACCTTTCCTATCTAAACTCTGAAACTATTGTTTTTTTTCTTCTCGTAATTCAACCTGATTGAGATATACAACACTAGCATGGCCATTGCCTTCCTATGCAGTTCTGCTCAGTTCTCAACTCCCTTCAGTGCTCCGTCTGGAATTTTTCCCATTGAGCTTGATTTCTGTGGCTGCAATAGAAGGAGGAGTTATGAATGATAATGTTGAGTTTCTGCACTGTTTTAGATTTGTAGGATGCTATGGTTGTACTTTGGCAATTGCGGGAGAGGAAGTGAATGTAGCCATTCAGTCCTTTTCGACCATTATTCCAAATATTGAATTAACATTGACATCCATCTTGTTCAACTCGGCACTTCTCTTTTCACAATGAAATTACTATTTAAACTACACACAAGTTCCGGTAAGCTTCAAAGTGTCAAACTGACATATTAAATATGCCACAGCTAAACATTAGGAATTGGGAAAATTGGGTAAAATTTAAAACTTCAGCAGAATCCATGCCTCCAGGAAGGAATTATTTCTCAATATCCAAGTATCCAGATCCTCTATACGAAGCAAAGTATAGAACATGGGTAAGGTTTTTACCAGTCTAATACACCTTTTAACCTTTAACTATTATACTTACTAATAGTTTTGTAGCAATATACCTGCTCTCAAATCCAGGGCCGGCCCAAGTCATGAATATCTGTGTAGGGCTGCACCAATTGCAGTTTCCTGGCTGATCCAAAGTTACCGATCTTGAAATAGCCTGACCTGCCGATTTTGATTTTGTCTGAAATGTCACTAAATATAGCAGGAAAGTGACTGAGTTGGCAACAGTGGGGTGAGTATTGCTAACTGTAAACGTTCAGACATGACCTGGTGGGCCGGTCTGTCAGTCTCTCACTGCAGCGCAGAAGAGGACAGAGGTTGATTTTTAAACCTTTGCTGACAAAGATAAGTTCAGGGGATAAGATCAGCTTTACGTGTCAGTATCGGCCGATCATGATCCCCCAAAATTAAGGAAATTGACGCCCAGAAATCCACTGGCCGACAAATGTATTCCATATTATGCATGCATAGGATATAATGTAAACGGCACTATCAGAGATGCAATAAGTCTATAGCAGGTGTGCAAATGATCTAATAGTCTAACTGTTGATTTCAGCCGGCAAATTTGTTAGCAGAAATAGAGGGCCCCAAAACCAAATTTCGCTTGGGGCCCCATAGAGGCTTGGGCCGGCCCTGCTCATATCTTTAATAAAAAAAAAAAAAACAGTAGTTTTAAACACAGTAGATACGAATTTTAGGTCTTCACATATATTTAAAAACAACTTGGTAATCATACTGAACAAAAATACTCTTTTTGAATTATCTCTCTGTTACTGTTCTCTATGCACATATTTCTATTAGAGTAATTTTAGAAAACAGAATTCAATTAAAAGCCAGGTTTATTGTTACTGCCTGAGGCCTGGCCTAATCTGAACAACTACAATGAACATAAACAAATACATGGAATCATAGCTGTTGGAGCATGTTTGGTCTATTATTTTATTATGCAGTAAGAAAGAAAAAGGATGTTGAAGTCAAACAAGTTGGTTTTTCTAAGTAAGATTCTTTTTAAATATATTTTTTTTTATTAAATACCTGTGCAAGTGTCATTTTGCTAAAATAAATTTTGTAATAACCTACCACCATTTGACTGTTTAGACTCTTTATCTGCTCTTTATTCTACTTTTACTTGCTGATAATTTCTCATTATAGTTCCCTATAATTTCATATAGGGAAGGTCTGACACTTCCCATTTTATATTTCATTTCTGCTCTTCACACAGACACAATTCTTGATTTCTGACTCTACACCATCATCCCCTGATTTGATTGATGATTGATTGATTCTGACTGCTAAATCATTTATAACTACTCAGTAAGAAAGTTGACTGAAATGACTTTACCATCTGTCACTGAAGTTGATGCAAAGTGTCATTTCTAACATGAGTGTGTTTGACATCAATCTCAAGCACTTTTCATACAAATGCATCAATATGTGCCCATCCACATCTAGTCATGTCTATGCCACATCAGTGACCAGATGGGACATGCATCTTAAACTGAAGTCACAGCATGGTCCATTAATTTGTATGGTTGGACTGAGATCTCACTCTTGCATTTTATCTTTAAATACAGCAAAGTGGCAGCAGGGGAGCAGCTCTTGCATCGGTACAATGGTCACATATGGCTGCTGTCAAAATAAAAAACATGGGCCTGCTTACACTTCATTAGTTAACTGATAATCAGATCATTCCTTTTTGTGATGGGAAGCTTAAAGACAAAATAATTGCAAATAAGCACATTTAAACAAGTGGACTAATCTTAAACAGCAAGATCAAAATGTCATGCAAACTGCAGCAGCAGTGGCATATGAGTGTAGTCTTAATGTAATCCAGCCAGATAAGAAAGTCCCTGTTAATTTGCCAAAACTAGTTTTTAATTTTGAGCTTGTATAAATTAAACTTTGGAGAATGGATGCTTGACTTCAGTCAGAAGGAATAAAAACCTTCTAATGGAAAGAAACCCCACATCTGATTGAAAGGAGTAAAATGTAAAATGTCCAGTGGGAGGTTACAGCAATGAACGATGTCAGGGAGGCAGTAATGACCTGTATCAGTCATCCATCATCTTCATCAGAATGTATGCAAAATATAGCAAGCTTCTTTCAGTTCTGACTTCATGAACTTTTGTGTGGACAACACCATCCCCACCAGAACACAGAGGTGCTTCACTAATAACAAACCCCTGCTCACCAGTGATCTGAAGGAGCTGAACAGGAAAAAATACACAACATATTTTACTTCTAACATTAAAAGAGACCAACGTTGTGCTGCAATTATTGAAATGATTTGTAAATTTTCCAGATTGTTTTTTTATTACTTCCAGGTAGCCTTTTACGCTTGCTTAGTATTTTGTAGAATTGCCTTTAAACTGTTTAAACTTTTTGGGTGTCCTTCCACAAATTTCTCATAGTAGTTTACTTGTGCTTTGGCTCATTCCTCCAGACAGAACTGGTGCTAGATTTGTAGGCCATCTTGCTTGTACATATCTTTGCATTTGTATGTTCAGTAATTGTATTAGATGAATGAAAGTATTTTTATTATTATTATTTTTTATTTCCTTTATTTAACCAGGTAAACCCCTGGTTATTTAACCAGGTAAACCCCTGGTTAAATAAACCAGGGGTTTACTTAACCAGATCAAGAGATCTGGATCTCTTGAAAATGAGATCAAGATCTCATTTTCAAGAGGGATCTGGGCAGAAGTCTGCAATACACAGCAACCTGGTTACAAAAGTATGAGCCGGTAAGAGGACATTGTAAAATCATAAATACATAAGATGGCTGTGGAAAAAAATCTTCTCTTCTACGCTCAGCAGAGAATACAGAAATTGTTATATTAACACCCATTAAAACTACAGGGGTGCTAGTGACACAACATGGCAATTGGCAATTCTCAACTGTAAATTGTTTGAGAGGAGTTCTTTAATTCGATGAAAAATGGTGTGGGCTGTTAAAACCTCATTTCACATTTCACTTGTTTTTCATTTTCTAAAAGGACACTTATATGCATTTATGATTTAATTTGTAATGAATATCAAAAGGTGTCTACCCAGTAAGAAAGAAGAAAAGCACTGAATACGCTGTTGATTATCTAAAATTAAAGTAATTTCAAATTGAAAGTGAATGTGTATCTCTAACCTAAAGAAGAGACACTGAATTCTGCAGAATGTGACACCCACCTTTGTTGAATCTGGCTAAATAGATATCAATGACCCTCTCTTGTACAGAACTCCCCTTTAGGCTCTGCTTTGCTTAAAACCACATCTTCTTCCAGCATATTAAATTTTCCACATGTGTTCAATCACTGCCTCAGGTAGGCAGGATAAAAGAAGAAATCGGACAGAGAAATGAGAGAGAGGTGCATGAGGCATGGGGCTGCTTAGAAACTCAGAGCAAGCAGCAGACTGGAGAGGGGATGCAATTTCTATTGCCTGTGGTGACATTGTCGCCGGGAAATCCTAATGAAACAGATTGTTTTGCCGAGGTTGTTCTCTAATTTCCTAGCTGACAGCAATTAGAAAGGGGTTTGTTAAACTGTTGCCCTCATTAGTTTACAAAGAGGAGAGACTGCAGAATCTAAATATTTTCAAAACTATCAGACAAGACCCAATATTGGTGAATGCCCATGGTGGACGCTGATGTGTCATATGTTACACTAATTACCGGAGCTGGCTATTTCGATGTGGATACTTTGATTGCTCTTTTGGTTAGGTTAATTGCATAAACAATTTACTACTCACCTGCTTAGAAGTCGATCACAGTCCTTAAGGTCTTTACCCCGTCCAGTGATAAACGATGCATACAGGACTTGAGCAGTAGCACACTGAGAACTGGGTAGTCTAGCACAGCTCATCCCTTATTGATTCAACATAGATTTCCAGAGTAGGCTCCAGTGTGTCCAGATTTGTCCCATTCTCTCCGTAGGAGTCTTGATCAGTTTGTGTTTTCTGCCTACTTTGTCATTTCCAGAGGACGGATTCTAATTAGGAGATAGCATGGCCCAGTCACGGTACAGATCCACTTCCAGCTCAGCAGCCAGTGGAACAGCTTAGTTTATCGACATTTTAACAGAACTGTGTTATTCAGTATTGATTAATAAAATCGAGCCTCACGGAGTCATCATCTGCATATGTCCCATGTGTGTCAGGTTAGGGTTTGTTTATATAAAACATCAGACTTGAAATGTACAGCCTGCCAGTGTATGATTACCATTAAATCCATGTTCTGTTTAATGATGATTAATTTATTTTCTGTGTCTTTGTACCATCCACTCAGTCTGTGGATGCTGCTCCTGATAGTGATTGTTAATTTATATTTTCTATCCACTTTATTGTTAAAAATTATCACAGGCCCATGTTTTTCAGCTGATTTTTTTCCCCCTCAGCGTTCCACTTTCCCCGCTGATACTGATCGAAAAATGCCCTTAGATTACAAGTCATTCTGATGATCCCACCATCACCACGTCTTGACCAGTAGTCCAATCCAGATGCAATAACTAGTAAAAGCACTTGAAAGCAAATCGGACTGTAAAGGTCTATAACACCATGATATTCATAGAAAGAAAGAAATAGATGCAGGGAACAGGAGATGCAAGGAGATGGGCTTCAGGGCCTTTTTGTCTTGAGAGTTTTCACCACCTTCTTCTGTCTGGTGATGTTTGTTTTCCCACATCTGCCAGAACAGCAACTTCAGGGTTCTAGAAAACAGGAGTGAGACAAGGTTTGTAAGTACATGTTTAAAGTGTTGAATGGTATAACTCAGAAGGTAACAATGAGAGTAAAAGTATTGAAATTTTTAAAATGCAATAAAAGAAAATCACACTGGGGTAAGAAAAACAAGAGGTTCAGGGTAAAACAGCAGCAGTAACAGAAAGTAATAAAAATCTGCAAGATCAGTAAACCAACATTTCGGACTGAATAAGAGTTTATGTACTAGAATTAATTTATTTCCCACTGTTTACGTCTATTTAAAGGAATTTGAGCAAAAAAGGTCACTGAGTTGTTCTTGTGTAGAGAGCTAAGATAATACAAAACTACTTTTCCACTAGCTCTGCTAAATTCCTCAAACATTGCTTAAAGCGATACATCTGAAAAAGACAAAGCTGACAGTTCAGTGTGTTGAATGTTAGCAATTTTAAAGGATGTCCTGTCTACATTTTCAAAGGCCAAAGAGTGTGTTGCACTGAATGTACATGCTAGGTTTTATAAAACGACTATTTTTCTTTATAACTCATCAAACTCTTACTTTTAATATGAACAATTTGTTTCTTTTGATGACAATTATAGGACGCTATCTGCTATGTAAGATCAATACAAGAATAAAATTAAAGCTGCGGAGCAGCGTCGTGCGGCCCTCGCAGCCAAGCGCCGCTCCGGCCTATCAGCCACCGCGGGGGTTC
>CAEFZY010051744.1:0-30371 GCA_903066815.1 Brachyrhaphis roseni
GAAAATCCATATACTTTGCTGAGGTCATTTTCACACCTTCAGGGACTCTGAAGGGGTCGACCAGCTCTCTCTCTCTCCCCATGATTTCGGCCCAAAAAATGACTCCACCACCTCTTTGCTGATGTCACAGCCGTGTTGGGATGTGGTGGCCATCCACCACCAATCCACTACTGCGTCCATCTGGACCATCCATTTCTTCTCACTATTACAGTCAATAGTTGCCTTTGTAACACTTAAAGGTTTCATATTAAACAAATGTAATTATCTGAGAAAGATAACCTGTCAACTCAAAAAGTCGTCTGAATCCAAGACCAATGTAATACAACAGCCATGTTTTTTAAGTGCCATTTCAGTATTTGAACGGGAAAACTGTCAAAAACATTACATTTTTACTATGTGAGGACAGGAAAGTTTTCCCAAAATCCTGGGGATTATCAAGATGTTTTTGACAAATGTAAGACTTATGTATTCTTTTTTGTCAGCTGTGAGTTTTGTCTTGAAACTTTTCAATAGCGGCTATTTTTGTCTAGTTTAACTATAAACTAACTATAACTAATGTAAATGAGACCAACAATGCTTTAAATGTTCTTTTTTATATATAGTTGAGGATTATGGTTTCCACTATGTAGATTACATAGTTTCCACTATGGTTTCCAAATCCCTAAATCTGGAGTTGTAAACCTTTCAAAACTGGCTGATGTCAATTCATTTCTCCTCTATTCTTTAATGTTTTTAAAGGAGTATATAATGTTTCTGCTTTTGGGGGGATATTTGACCTACTTTTATGTTGTCAGAAAGGTTCTATTTATGGTGGTACAGGTGGATCAGGCCAGGTTGGTTTGGATAACCTTTTTTCACTTAAGCCATCATTTTTTCTTTCTCCATTTACTTTGTTAATGTTTATCTGGTAAAATATGTCTATGGACACAAGAAGAAACATAAGAGCTTTCCTCAAAACTGCAAAAACCAAATGCATGAATTGTAAAGATAGAAAACATCAAAGGAGGAAATTTATTTTTGCTTAAAGCAACAAAAATCAATTCATAAAAAGCTGAATTTTCTGATAATTGTTTTTGTTTTAGGCTTTAAGAGGTTTATTTGTAATTTCCCTACTTACTAAGTTGAAAACTGAAGTTGTACAGTGGCAAGAAGTTGCTTCTTTTCTGTGGGAAAATCTTTGTCCTCAAACAGATGCCAGTATGTTGGAGAATCTTCCCCAACTGCTTGCTTGTTGTCTTAATCTGCTCATGGCAAAAGTTGATTTCTAGTGCATTCCCAGGCCAGTGGGAATTTCTGCCCTGGCCTGACAGCTATTATGGGCCGCCTTTGACATAAAGCCCTAGCGGGGTCTAAATAGCCCTCTATTCTTCGGGCAGCACTGAAAGGGAGCTTTGTGCCAGAGATTCATTAAATTGCACCTCACAGCCCCTTCGTAAAACGGGTCTCAATAATGAACAGTCGATTTAACTAGAAAAGCTGCCGGAGCTGTTAAATTAAAGGGGAATAAAGTGCAGTTCGGGCTCAGTGTGCCAGAAGAAATGTTGACACTAAGAAATCCTGGGTATGAAATGTCTGCTGTAAACAATCACGTATTTACAGGAAGTTTCATGGCCAACACTGAATACAAGGGAGGATGTGTCTAACAGCCAGACAGTGTTGTTGCCAGCACTTACCTTATTTTCTAGTACATTCTGAACCTCAAAAATGATGTAATTTACTTCTAATGAATCTCGTAAATAGCATTTGTTCCTATGTGTCCAGCCATTTGATACAAATATTTATTTTTCTCTTTTTCTAGGACAGAAAAAAAATAGAACAGGTCAATAAATTTACAGAAGCACTGAGTTGTTTAAGTGTTTGAATGATAAAAATCGGTGAAGCAGAGCAAAATTCTTTCTTATGTTAATTCCCAGGCAGAAAGGAGATTATGCAACCAGTTGGCCAACACAACTCTGCTGACTGAAAAGAAACCTAAAAACAAGACCAAATGTGAAGAACAATTTGGACTGATGCAGCTCAGATGTACAGCGATTTAAAAAGACAGACCCTTGTACTTTTCAACATTTTGTCATGCTACAATAGGCTTCGCTTAATTTTATTCAAATTTCTTGTGATAGAGGAATACAAGGTAGTGCATAATAATAAAGTAAACATGTTTTACAAACAAAATTTTTCAAATAAAAATCTAAAAAAAAAAGCATCACGAAGACCAATAAATAAATAAGTATTCCTTTTAGAGGCTGCACAAAAATTAAGACTAAAGCTTCACCTTCCAATAGCAAAACAACCCTAAATGCATGAATGGCCCAGTCAAAGTTTGGACTTTTAATTAAATTGGGAACCAGTGACACAACTTGGAATTATATGCACACAGATCCAGAAATGGGAATTTTTAGCTGCTTCACAATTGAACACCAATTCATTTTGGAATATCAAATTGTGACAAAGTGGTTAAGATTGTATTTAATTACTTGTCCCTTAAGCATATTTCTAATTTATTTCATCTGTTTTATAGTTGACCATGATGCTTTAGTTAAAACATTGGAGTTGTCATTTTGCTTACTATCATAGGTTTGTTTGTGGTGACATTATGTTACAGTTTACATTTATGCATGTTTACAAAGCTAACATTACTGAAACATCAACTAATTAGTTTTTTTTCTTCAGCTACAAGGTCAATTTCTCGTACATTTATTTTTTTGTTTGTTGAGACTCACCATCGTTTGTCCCTCCGTTCAAATCCTACCCCCGAACAGGTGCATAGGAGGGGCCGGCCCGCCACTTCCTGTTTATGATGTCATTGATTGCATCACCGGACGCAACCAAATGGAGTGTTTTCTTTTTGTATAGCATTACTTATTATCTTTAAAGTAACTTTCTGAGGTGAATGTATTAAGGTTTTTACTTTCCAGTCCATTTAGTTGTGTAGATAAGCTTGTAAATTAGATTAATAACTTTGTTTAGTTTTCTTTGTGTAAATTTTGTTGTTTGGTTTAATCTGTTTTCTAGCGGTACAGACCAATGAGGTCCAGCTGTGTTTTCAATTCTGTATAAAACTAGTAAGATTTTAGCTACTGGAAGTTTAAAATGTCAGATAATAAAATCCACCAAGAACAAACTGTAAGTGTCTGATGTTTTTATACTAATGACCTTCCTTGGGATTATATCTGCTCACACAGATATAATTCCAATAAAATTATATTTTAAATATAAAAATATGTTTTTAGTGCATTATTTCTTTAAACATAATCTCAGCTAAAATACAAAGTGAAGACAAAAAAATCCAGCTTGCAAACCACACAACATATCAGATTCGTAGAGGGAATTCTAAAATTAATTTTACTAGCAGCACAGTTTTGGCAAAATGACATCATTCCAGTCATGGCAGCCATAACCCCCTCCCATTTTTACCCTTGTCAGGGGGTCTTGGCTTTTATGCTGGTAGGTCATTCAGACCACAGAGCCTGACGCACAGATCCCGGAAACAAGTTTCTATTGTTGCACTAAAGCTGTGAGGATGGGAGGGGAAGGGTAGGTGCAGATCGACTCAAAAATAGAAACAGAGACCACAGCTTAGGAGGTTTAATGTAGTTTGTACACTGAAAATATTTTGGTAAATTATTTTTTAGTTGTTCTTTGCAGCATTAAGCAATAACTAATGTTTTATGGGGAACATTACTTTGGAAATTCATATATTTCCCCAGTTGTTCCTTGTCCTGCTTAAGCGATTTTACTTATTCAGCAGAACCAAATCCTAAAGAGGTGAGAGGGGACAATGTGAAGTGACATCCACAAGCTTAACCTCATCCTAATAGTGTGTGGTCTCCATCTGAGCAGGGACATACTCAAGAGCTTGAGCTCAAGCGAATACTAATAACACCTCTGATTGATGACGATTGTCAGGGAGCTAAAAAAAAAAGAGTCGCCAAATTAATGACCTCTCAAAGTCCTGAGAAACGTTTTTAGAAGGGCATTTAGTGCTAGAGACCCCGTCCTCCCCCATATTTAGCTCGGCTTCTCTCCACTTAGGAAATTCATTTGAGGCTGTGACAAAACGCTTCAAATCTGTCTTTGTTTCTCCTTGTAAAAAAATAAACTGACATACCAGACATTTTGCCCTCCATGGATCATGTTTGTGTCAGGAACTTTAGCTTTAGAAGGTTAAAAGTGTGAAGTGAAACAGTCAAAAATGAAAAAAACAAAACAGATTTTAAACAGTCTCTGGGTACCTGCATCATCTCACTGCATCACTTTTAACCTTCCAACAACCCCTCTCAGTCTCTGCAGCTCTGTTGGAAATATATTAATATAACTAGCAGGGGGGGGGGACTAGAGTCTACAGCCTGTCCTGGTCCCACAATTTAGACTTTTAATAGCAGCTGGTGAATGAATGCGTGCCAAGGGGAATCCCACAGGTTGGTCAGCAGGGGTAAGGTCAGCAACCGTAACCGCAATAACCTCCCACCACTTGCTTTATTGGCCTCCTCCGATTGGGTTTTTATTAAATCTCAAGGATGTGCATTTGTTCTCGCTTGGTGGAAATTGAACTTTATGGCCTCATCTTTTTCATAAACATGACAAAAGAGGCTCTTCAGAAGGATAAAGTCACATCTCTATCAAAGGCTAATTAAAAGGAGACACAGTAGCTTGCAAAAGTATTTATACACAAAGAGCACATGGTTTTTAACGTTCTAAAGTAATAATCTTAGAGTGGTGTGGCTTTCATTTGATTTCACCCTCTTTTACACTGTCACCCCTAAGTAGAACCCAGTTAAACTGCCTTCAAAAGTTATGTATATAGTAAATAGGAGTCCATCTGTGTTTGATATGTAAAAACATTATTTGCATAATAATCATTACAACTACAAACTAGTGACCAGGCCTGAAATCTGGGTGTAGTGATAGACTCAGACCTGAACCTTCAGACATTTAAAGACAATTACAAAGTCAACTTTTATCATCTGAGTAAGATTTATAGGATTAAAGGACTAATGTCCCAGTAAGATCTAGAGAAAGTCATCCATGTTTATCTTTAGTTGAATTGATCACTGCATTAGTGTCTTTACAGGTTAACCTAAAAAAAATAAATAAATAAAACAAAAATCAGACAACTGCCTTGAATGACTTTGTAGCTGCAAGGACAATGATTTGAGTGAGGTGAATACAAATGGATAAGATAAACTTATATCTAAGAATATGCATATATGTTTTCAGCTCATTGTCTTCGATTTTGTGTCAGTTTATCATGCGAAGTCTTAATAAATACTTTGAGGTTTATGTTTGAGACATGAAACATGATAAAAATATGTAAAAGTTTAAATGGTACGAGTACAATTAAAGTGAAGACAAAAAAATGCATTGGTTATTATTATTGTTTTTTTGTCTCAAAACCAGTTATTAGTTTTGAGACTATTATTGATTTGAAGTTTGTACAAAGACATAAATTCAATGCAAATCTAAAAAGAATGAATAAATTATTTTCTGAACAGCACAATTTCTTTATTGTTCTTGTTAGGGCAACAAAAGACTTCAATGCAAACAATTTCATTCATATTTAGTGCCAAAACATTCTCTTGAGGCTCCCATAAGTACACTTAGAAAGAACAAATTACTGAATCACCCGTGTTGATAACAAAATGATAAATTGTCATTTTCTAATAAAAAATTAGATTTAAAAATCAAAAATAGAAAACAGGCTTGATTTCCAGAAAAGAAGACAAATATCACCATGTGGGCAGACAAGCCATATATGCTTTTACTTCAAGAAAATAAATAAACTTAAAATGTGTCAGTTTTTACATCAAAATTTCAAAGTTGATCGCTTGAATAGCTGGATAGAAAATGCATTTCTGTCAGCAGTTTTTTTTAGCCAATATGTGAATCAAAACGTTTTTACAAATATTATGGCATTAAAAATGGAGTGTTTCTAACTAAATGAGAAAAGCTCAAACAACAAAAAAATTACATAGAAAAGGACAAACTTTGGCTTTGTTCAATCAGAAAGCACCGTGTGAAACTCCATGTCATGCAAGTTAAAGCTGAATCTTGCACATCAATAAAATCTTAAGGAGAATTTTTCCTGTTCTTGGACATAGTAAATCCAGTTCCAGTCGACTTTTGAGCTTGCTTGATCCACTTCTGAAAATACTTCAACTCTAAGGCCCTTGCAGCTCGGACAGAGGGTGGGTCGAGCTTATTGCTGTAGCGGAGGTCCAAGTGGTGAGCCCCGTCAGGAATCATAATGGAAACTAGAGACTGGCTTATGTTGGAGGTAACTCCACCAGCTGACCATGGATCAAGTCCACCGTTGCTAGAAAATACATAAGATGCACATAAACACTGAGAATTGCATGCAAGGCACAAAACCATATAAGAGCATTGTAACATCTGTCAAGCAGATGTTATAATCTGCTATAATCTGCTTATAATCAGGCTCATGATGACGGCCTGTTGCTCTACCACTGGTACATTATACACTGATGGTATAAAGATTAAGAAAGGAATACTTGATTGAATGTGACTAAAGTATTGCTGTTCCTTATAGTAAACCAGGGTTGCCCAACTCCAGTCCTTTGTAGCTACTATTTTGCAACTTCTTCTCGAACACAGCTGAATCTAACAAATATTTTAAATAGAAATCTGAGAGTCTCTACAAAAAACCTTGAAAAGAGTCGTTATTGGGTGTTTCAGTAAGATAATGATTCATAAAATATGGACAGATTAATACAGAAATAGTTTTATTTCACACAAAAATAACCAGTCTTTCAAAATACTACAGAAATTGGTAGTGGACAGTCTAAGAAATTGAGGAACAAGGAACAGTCAAGGATCCCTCTCCCTGTTTTCTTCAGGGACATAAAAAGTTACAGGAGAAGACAAAGAGTCAGTGCTGGTAGCTTGGCAAAAATTAAAGCACCACACCAGCACCATTAGGCAAAGCTAATGCTAAATAGCTAACTTAAATTCAGATTATCTGAAAGACTACAACCCTTAGCACCAATTGAATTTTGACATTATAATCTAAATGTTTTATAATGCCTTTAATATTGTATTTATCTTTATATCTTGTTATCTGTCTATTTCATTCTATTCCTGCATGTTTCTTGTTTTAAATAAAGTTATTGGAGAAAAAGGAAGTGAGGAGAGGAAACAGAACTGCTGTGTAACCAGTCTTCACCCACTTCAAATTAAGAGCATGGATGTAAACATCTTTTTGAAGATTCCTTAACAGGTGTTAACAAAAACATTAACACCCATGTCAAACTTTATTCAATTGAAAACTTACAAAACAGCCAAGTAGATTAGCGCATTAGAATTAATCTGGAAAAAAAATTAGGGGAAGCTAAGAGCACTAAACATTGTCAAAGTTAGCAAAAGCATTGAACAAAGAATTAGCTCTTATGTTAGCGCATTAGCAGAAGTGTGCCCACCACTGCTAAGTTGTTTCCTAGAGGTGTGAAGGGTTGTGCAATATATGGACGGAACAATCTGATTAGTTTCAATTTACCTGAGATAAAAGTTGTTTCCTCACCTAATAAACCCAAACACACTGAGCAATATTTACTTATGGTCTCATACCTGAAGATAATGTTGCTATGGGAACCAATCTTCTTTCCTCCATAGACTGTCCCAGCCCAATCAGCTCGAGGCCTGACGCCAAAGACAGAGTTACACTCATCGGAGAAGGCCTGGAAGCTCCACTCCTCTGGTTCAAACATGTCCTGGACTCCATCTGTGCACATGGGCATCACCATCTCTGTGCAGGCCTGGGGTGGATGGATGAAACATATGTTCACTCTGAGAGGCAAACTCACCCACTGACACCCCGGAAAATCCCTAAGCTGTTTTACATACCTGGAAAAACCAGCCGAGGGCACCAAGGCTGCTGGTTGCTGTCTGAGAAGTGTTGAGGCAAGGAGCGTTTCCTGTGTAGTTGTAGTAGACCTTCGCTGCTTGGGCGACTCCGTGCAGCAGCTGCTCGTCAGATACGGTGGAGTCGAAACCAAGATACTTGCACACCACCTTCAAAAATCAGCATATTTAAAAAGGTAACTTCCTCACCTTGTCATGTTTTACCCTGATTTAAAACCCAAGTGTTATAAGTTGATCTAGTTCTATTCCATAACAGTGAATAATCCAGTTAATGTCTCTAGTATTTTCATTAAAAATTAAGATAAATGGTCATAAAAATGTTCAAATGTTACAAACCAGTATGTGATTTTATGAAAACTTTGCATTTGAGTTTATATTTGTTCTGACCATGTTTGTATTGAGGGCCACATTTCTGTTTCTTATTATTGAATGATAATAAGAGCTTTATTACTATAGATATTCTTTAGGGTTTTATTGTAACTGTATGGAGGAGTCCTTCATCCACTCTTGGTGTAATTTTGTAAGTCTGCCATTCACTGGGAGATTCTCCACTGTTTCATGTTTTATTAATTTGTAGATTTTGATCCTAAAGCCTTTAAAATGGCCTTTTAACCCTTTCTGGACTGATAGACGTCATCGATTTGTGTCAAACCAGATCTTTGAGGCAATCATAGTTTCTTCATAACTCAACAAAGATGCAAAATACTATTTCCAATTATAACCAATGTTTGTAATCAAGTGAACAGATATTGTGAAAGAAAACTTTGTCAATAATTAGTTGAGCATATTTTGCTTGCTTCTTTTAATCAGACAAAACCTGTTTCCATGCAAAGCTGTATTGGTTCCCTAACAGAACATACCACTGACAAGATGTGGAACAGTGTTCTGTTTTTATGGGACAACGAAACCAACGTAATGGGTTCTGTTCTTTATCCCTACGGAGGCTAAACCTGTACCAAAGAGCCCCATTTCCTACCCAAAATAGTCAGGTGTGAAACGACTAAGACTATAAAAGGTACAAAACAGCGAAGGAGTGAAATGAAACCAAAACAACTGAGGTTTGTTCACAACAAAGTTTTGTCACCTTTTAAAAGTTCTGTGCGAGTGAAAAAAATTCAGGCATCCAACTCTCTTAAATTTAAGTTCTTTACAAGACTAAAGAATGCTTTCTTGTGGACCATTAAGTGTTTTTCCACGCATAAAGGTGGCGCCTGATTTGCATATGAAACTCCCTGGAATGAACTTGAATTTATTACTCTAACCTTGGCGTGAGAGAAAAAAAAGAAAAAAAAAACTCTCCATGTATTCAGACAGAACAAGTTAAATAATTCAAAAACGTAAAGGCTTAAATCTCGTTCCTGCTGTTTTGTTTGACTCGCTGATTTCTCTGCATTATTAGCGTGAATGATAAATATTTGCGTTTCGGCTCCTGTTTGATTTCACTGCGTGTTGTTATGGTTGCAGCGGCAGAATTGGCCGGCGCTGTTGTTCCGCACCTTTTGTGAGGCAGAAAAACTGGGCTCTCTTTATTTTTAGAGGTTGGAGGGGATCGGCATCAGAGTGGAGTTTGTTACCAAGGCTTTTGTTTATGGGCAGGGGAGGAGTTGGTGGTCGATGGCTGAGGAGGGCCACAGACATGTCCAACTAAAGATTTATACTGTGGAGAGGGGGGAAAAAAAACCACTGCAATAGCCCCAAAGCATCTTCTTCTTACTTTTCAGATAGGATTAGTTTTATACATTCATCTCTGCCAACAGATTTCCCTTCTCTAAGCCTTCAATACCCCGTTCTCACACTCACTCAGATAATCACATTAGCTTTGTCATTAAAAAAGCTCCTCTTTGCACCCGCTGCCTAAACCGCTTAAACCACCCATAGGGGTTGCATACATTAAGAGAAAGGAGCCAGAAAAACCTCAAAGTGACCATTTAGTGCTCATTTCACATGATGAAACATGATGCTTGCGGATCCATTCAATGGCTCAATAATAAATAACAGAAACGTATCAGACTGGTGGAAAATGAGGTTCCTGTGGGCAGCCCAGTGAGGAAAGGGGAGAACTCAGTATAAGAATGTGTAATGCCAAAAAGTATTGAAATAGACTGCACCCAAACAATGATGCAAAAGCATTTGTAACTTTTTTTTTTTTTTTTTTTTACAATACATCCACACATTTATTAAGATTTTATGTGATAGGCCGGTACAAAGTAGAGAAGAAATAAAAATCTGAAAAGTGTAGCCTGTATTTAAAATGGTAAAAGGCTTGTAGTTGTACAGCACATTATGAAATCCAGAGCACTTAATAAGTAGGAGAACTAAAGTCAAGGTGAAAAAAGACAAAAGAAATTAAACATAATATTCAGCCGAGCCAGGCGGGAGAACTACATATTTCCCACTATATTTACTGGAGTCCTGTCTGTACCTGGATTGGCCAGCGAGGCAGCGGCTGGAGGAAATTGGCTTCATAAGGATAGTCCACCATGGCCAGATTCACCCAGGTCTCTTGAAGCCAGCTTTTAAAGCTCACAGCATCATTCTTGTTTTTCAGAGGGGTGCATAAACTGAACTCTTCTGACAGCCACTGAAGACCAGATGCTCGACAAAAGAAAAAAATAGTAATTCAGTTAAAATATTTCCCAACAATGTGAAGCAAGATTGTTAATGTTATTCATTGTGTGTTTTTTTTTTCTGTGGTACAAAAGGAAAAAAAATAACTAGCATAGCTTCCATTAGCTATCACAGTTTGAATGCCAGAAATGTGTTGCTACTCTAAATGTAAATGAAACATCCATTATCTTGTCAAATTAGGCTGTTCAGGAGAAAAGTAAATACTCATTTACTTTAAAATATTCACAGAAAAGCTGAGGGACATATTTCTGAGTTTGAAAGACTCTTATGAAAATAGAAAACTCCTTTCTGTGGAAGGATCCTTTTTGATATCTAATAGTTATTCACCATTTTTCCTAAGTATCTGAATAATTTAAAAAAATATATATATTATTATGTGAACTGAAGTTCGCATAATAACTTTTATGCGAGTCACTTTTCTGAAATCCTTTTTATGTAGTCCTTTTAAAGTTCAAGCCATTTACAGCTTCTGTAAATACTCAAAATTCACTTTAAAAAGTTACATCCTTTTATAGAAAAATGCTGTGGAATAAAATAAAAAGGTACTCCAATTCCTTTAGTGTAATACAAAACAATCTGACATGATGTGATTTATGTCCTACAGATAATCCAGTTCTTGTAACTCACCAGAGGAGGAGACATTATTTATGGCCTTCCAAGATCTCCTGATGTTTGCGTCACAGTTTTTGCCACTTTTGGCAAAGTCCTGCGTTACTACTTTATAAAAGTCTCCACATGGCACCATGTCAGGGAACTGCCATATTGGCGCAGATGCTGCCAAAGCCCTGAAAGCCAAGAACAAACAGAACTGAATCTATTTCTTGCTCAAAAACATCCATTGCCCTCCATCATCTGTGGAGAAGATTTGTGAACACAAGACAAGTCGTAAAGGTGGACGTCAAATGTTTTTTTCTCAGATGTTTAAATATCAAAGCATATGAGGCAATTTGTGCATGACATCCTTACCCATCAACAATATTTGGATATTTCATCCTGAACCAGGCGGAGAGCATCCCTCCATAGGAGCCTCCGATGGCGATGACAGGGCTGTTCTGAGCACCCGGTACAATAGTCTTGATGTTTTGAATCAGCACAGCAAAATCTGCAAGGGCCTGCTCTGATGTCAGGTAATTCAGGTGTTTGATGTCCTGCATTCAGAGTGAAATGCTTTCAAATTAAGAATCATGTGCTGGTTATTTACATTAACTTTATAGATCTGTTTTTAGATGTAGACTGGTGACTTGGATCTTAACTCACACTATACGAGTCTTGACCAAATGGCAAAGACTCTCCATAGTAACGATGTTCTGCGAAAACCAGCATGGCGCCCAGCTGTTCTGCAACTTCCCACATGAAGCCCTGAAAAACAGTTAAAGGTTTTACATGAGGCTGTGGTTCAAACATTTTGCCCTGGTGGCAAACTACTGGGAGGCCACAAAATTCATTAAATTAAAAATGGAAAAATTCATTTACTGTGAGCTTTTTTCCTTTAAAGTTTTACCTGCTTAACAATAAACACTTTTTTATGAAAACTGTACATCATTAAAGATCCCAAATATATAAAGGGTTTGACTTGTGGTCAGGGGTTGAACAAAATCATTTCAAGGGCCACAAATAGCCCCCTGGCCACACTTTGGACATCCCTGATGTGAGGCTAAACAATATAAGTATGCAGTGGAACATCTTTATATTTACAGTGTTGTTGCAGAACCAGGTGATGTCTCCTTCATTTCCGGTGTAGAACAAAATAGGTCCATTTGGCTGATGCCAGTGGTTGTCAGCCACAAGGTATCTCTGCTTAAAAGTGCCATCTTGGAGGAATCCAAAGTGATCAATCTGTGAAAGAGAATAACAGGTCAGTAACATATTGACTGAAAGCAACAGACATAATTTTCTTTACCTTGTGTTTCCACAAAAAAATATAGGAAAGGTATTTTAAAAGGTTTTGCAAAATCTTATGATAAAAAAAAAATAATTTTTGCTTTTCAAAATGGAATATTCTCAGAAAGAAAATAGCAACATAATATTCAAGGAATAGTTATTTCACTGTGCTATAAAATGGCACTATGTGGCTGGAAAATACATAATACTGCTGCTTTAATAAAAAAACTGAAGATTTAACAGGGTGTCCTCATTTACACATGCCTGTATTTCCCTGAGTTTAACTGAGATTTGTCAAGGTTAAGAGTTGAATTTACATCCCTAAAATGTCCTGAATAATTGAGAACTTTCAAGGTCTTAAATCCAAATTTTTGTCTCAGCCTTAAAGCAATCTCAATGCATCATGGTCCTGTAATAAGCCCAAAGTATTCTGCTCAGCATATCAGTGCTCCTGATATAACAAGATGTTTCTATTCCTCCGCTCCAGAGGTGATAACAGAATACCATCTAACAAATATTTTGCCTTCTGGTTCAAGGCCAAAGTCATTGAAATCGTCATTGATTCCCTCCCTCCAAACATATATAGAATCTTTTATCTGCCAAAGAACATAATAATTTCCAATAAATGTTAGTTTTGTGTTTAATCCTGCTACATATTTTTGCACATTGTTATTACAAGTTTACTCTATCTTTCCCAAAATGAGAGAAAGGAATTTGCCTTGGAAAAAAGAAAAAATATCAACAAGTAAAAGCAAGCAGGGTGGATGGTAGTAAGAGGACAAGTGAGTCAGATCATCATTATAATTTTCTTTTCTAGCAGAAGAAGGTTCTCTGTATTCAGAAGCTGATTACAAATTGTGAATCTTAACTCTGCAAATGGGCTGAGGATTTAGACGCCATCATGGAGGGCAATTTAACATCCAATTTAAATGCGACTAAATGACCAGGCTCGTGTTTACACTGAGCCTCTGTCTCATTTTGATCATCTGTGCACTGCTCAGAGGAATGTTTGAAACACAACCTGGATACTCCAATTATCTGTACAGCTCCCGTCACTAGAGTCCTGGCGGACAAGACACTACAAAGGATGGCGAGGAAACAGACACACTGAAAGTAATTTATTAGTATTTGTGCTATATGAATAGCTTTTGATAACAGTTATTGAGCCTTTTAATAGTCTGCAGTACATTGCTAAAGTATTTATTAGCATGAATGCTTTAGGTTTAACTACGTCTAAATACTTCATGCTATTTAAACCTTTCCACTTTTATCATATTGTGCTCATTCAGGACATTACGGCTATGTCTTTTGGTATTGACGTCTACAACGGTTAAAGAAATATTCTGCTTTTTGTGATCATCTTGGGTCCCACTGAAATGAATGAATGGAACTCCTAAACTTATAATTTCTGAAAGATTCTACTAAAAACGTTGTGTTATTTCATGGTTAAATACTTCCGCATGCTTTCAGCAAGAAATGCCATTCAAATATTAAAATGTAGTCATATCATTCAACTACTCCTGTTTGTTCCGGTTTTTTCGTATCTCTTACAGATTTCATAAAATACCTCTTCAAGTTTTTGCTCACATTACGGTCAGTCTTCTGTCTTCTAAACCAAATTTCACCCCTAATTCCAACCCTCAGTTGCCAAAATATTACATCCCATGTCTTGTACACTATAGCCATATTTACTATTGTAAAATTCTTGCAACTACAGATGCTGTTATTTTACTGTAAACTATATAAAAATTTTTAAAACAGTGTAACAGCTGGTAGGAAGGATCTATGATAACGCTCCTTTGTGCACTTAGGATGCAGTAGTCTGTCACTGAAGGAACTCCAGAGCTTCATGCATGGGATGGGGGATATTGGGGAAAAATATAAAATAAGTTTAAGGGGTACACATGTCATCTTATTTATATATTATTATTCAGAAGAGGTTTGAGCTTTCTTGACTCAGCCGGTAGGCTCATATTCAAGTTCAGCTCCTTTTTTCCTTCTTTGATCGAGCCATGAGATAAATGTTATGTATAACTCCAACTTCAGATCAGATAAGGAGAACCTTCTGGCCACACTTCTCAAATGTAAGCTGCTCTTAGGTCACAGCCCTGATTTTGGACTTTAGGGTAATTAGCACCAATTTGTAAAGAGAAATGCTGGAACCATTTAAAAAAAATGCCACATTAGTTCCACTTTCGTTGAGCTCTGAAATATCCTTTGACGAAACCTCAGGGATTCTTGGACATCTTCTCCTTTCAACCATATTTTCCCAAGTTTTTTCCTGAACAAAGGCTTAGCTTCATAGTGAAGACGACCCCATGAGGTTTCTCTGCGGTTTGGCCCCTGAAACAGCTTCCAGCGCTTCATACAAATGTTTCTGTTTTGTTTTTACCTCCTTCCATCGTCGCTCAGTACACTCCTTGGTAGAAACAAAGGAGGCAGGGTTTTTATGAGCCAGTGACAGCAAAAAGATTCTGGGGGCCTCAGTGTGCTCATTCAAGCCTCAATTCCTTCACTTGGCAGTGTTTTGGAGGGTGGAGGGGACCATGAGACGGTTTAAAGGAAATGTTCTCCAGTTTGGCTACAGAGCCAACTGCTACTGGCCCAACATGCTGTAACATGTGGACAAAGAACTTCGGTTACTTATTTTGTCAAGAATTTCTTACATGTTTCTTTCTTAATTATTTATAACTGTATTAGAAGGATTTTAAAGAGTTGCTGTCCAGCTTCAGGAATCGAAAGGTGAAAATACTGTGAAACAAAATCTCTTTTTAGTAAAACGTCAATCTAGAGAAGAAAAGGAAAAAAAAAACAAAAAAAACTTTTTTGGAGTTCAGTGCTTCAGCAAAAATGTAGCCCCATACTCAGTATGCACAGCACACTGCCTGTAAGTCTGGTTTCATAACCCAACCAGAACTTAATAACTACTGCCACCTTGTGGCCAAGCAAGTATCTCCTATTTCAGTAGAATTCAATAAATAGTCAGCAGGAATGCGGAGCCTCAAGTATTAATATCTAGCAATTTTTGGCTATTGAATCACATTGGTTTTCTTATGTGACAGAACAAAACAAAGTAGGGTATAATTGTAAAATGGAGATTTTTAATTCTAATTCTTAATAAGCTGACTAGCAATCTGGTAAATTTTTGATGTACGCATCTGAAATAATTCTTTGTTAAAGAGCTAAATCTCAGTCTGAATGGAGAATATTTAGGGATAACAATGTTTAAGTCTTTCACTTTTTCAGTTTGATTTAGGTCTGGACTTTGACTGGGCCATTCAAACACAAACAAGTTTTGATTTAAACTAGGGTACTGCTATCTGTGGCTCCAGAGTGACTCATTTGGATATCCCACAATAGCTCTTAAGTTTGGCTAAAAATGACAAAAACAAACTCCAGCTTATAAATATAGATATACAACAAATGTGACTTAACACTTTTTTGCTTGAATAATTGCATTGAAATTTCACAACAGAATGACATTAAAAGTACCAATATGTTATTCTAATTTTCGTCATTAGTTGGAAAATGTTAACAAATAACATCTTGTGAAAGAAAATATATTCATCCAAGTTTTTCTTTACTGTAAAACCTAAAAATAGAAATAAGATGGTGGTTCATTGGAAATAACAACAACCATACATAATATATCTTTTCTAAAAGGTCATGTAAGATTTCTGTCTCTAAACAAGTTTTATTTAGCTGGACAGGTAAAGGTAAAGGTTGCAAACTCAGAATGTAAACCATTGCACGCCAATTCTGGCTGTATTTACGCTTTACAGTTATACTATTTCAGTTACTCTAAAATCCTAACAAAATATACTGATGTGAGCAAATATGGACAAAACGAATACTTTTGCGAGGTACTATGAGTTTGAATATTTACTACGGCAAAAGTTAAGATGCAAAATTTGTTTTCTACCCTAGAGAGTCTCAAAGTAAACAGGCAGACCACAAACTGCAGCTAACTCTAGCAGTTAATTTTAAGGATGCTAAAGGACATTTCCATTCATTGTCTGATGCCAGACTGCAGCCAAAAGGATTTCCTGATGACAATTGCTGGCTCTATGTTCATATCAGTCAGGACTACGAGTGGAAAAAACACTACATCTTCGCTTCCAGATAACAGAAGACCCAACAGATATTAAAAAGGGGTTTTATTTGTTGTACATTTTACAAAGAAGCATATAATTTCTCACTGACTGGCGAACAGGAGTTCACATGAGACGAGACAATGGGGAATGGGGGCGTTAGGAGTGAGGAAATGGTCTTTATCTTCTTGTCAGCTCGGTTGATTAGACAGGATGCTGTGGGCAGGAACAGGTGTGGAGCATTGTCCACACATGCAAACATTGTTAAGAGCGGAGACTTATTATGACTGTGACTTAGTATGCAGTATCAGCCACTGTGTCCATTATTTTCATGATTTTGCTTAATAAAACAAAAGTCGCAGTTTCTAAATTTCAAAAAAAATAAAAATAAAAAGTCTCCTATAAAAACAAAAACCTGATACTTATTTGCATAATTGTTTTAGTTGCTTAAAACAATGTTTCAGAACCTCACCAACTTGTGTCAGACTTGTGTTTTCACACCTGATGATGCAGTAGACTCGATTTGATTGGAGACCACACTGCATTGTGTTCAACGAACCAAACCTTTTGAAAAACTTGTCTACTATCTCACCTGGTGTGGCACTGCACCAAGAACATCTGAAGGAAACAACACAGAAATCTCAGAAAAAGACACTATGTGCAACCTCCATCTTCACGAAATGTAAAAAAAAAACAAAAAAACAAAATGGAGTACTGTCATGTCAAATTTTAGCAGTTGTATACAACTGCTAATTACTCCGATTTCTTTTTTGTCTTTGGTAAAAGACCATGAGTAATTTTGCCTGCTAGCGCTAGACCTGCACATTTGTTTTTTTGTTGTATTTACGTTGAACCCGATGCGCTATAGTATGTTTCCAGCTTTTGTATGGGTCTCCAGTCCGATTGGCCTTCACAGATGTATTTGGATCACTCCAGAATTCACTTCAACCAAACCACGACCTATGTTTCTAGGCAGTCCAGAGTTCGCTTTTTTAGTCCATATGAGAGTTCGATTGCACATTCACATCTTCCCAATTGAACCTGATTTTCTAATCAGACAAACTAGAGTTCGATTAAAGCAGACTAATCAGGGCTGGAATGTATCACTGTGTTTTGCACATGTAAATAATCTAGAGCTGCAACAAGAAATTGGCTCATGAGATAAATTGAGCTGGTTGTAATCATCTGACCAGAAACTAAACATTCAAATTTTCTTCCAACCAGTGAATGCATCATTAGAGCTAATAGGACACAGTGACAACAGAGTTCTTAGGAGTGGAAGTTGTTACTGAGAGAAGACCAATAAAATGGGTTTCGATGAGATGTTACAAAAAGAAAAGAATAGAAAAAAGGTGAAGGGCTGGAGTTAATATCAGACTCATTGGCTGCTTATTTATGTTGCTACATCCAAATTTGGATTGAGAAGGTGGCAAAAATAGGACAGTGCTCTGTTTTTTGTTTTGTTTTTGAATATTCCAATTCTGTATCTTATGCTGCATTAGCAGCTATTGGCTATATTTTTGAAATCTCTTAGCTAAATTTGGGATTTTCCAATTAATCCTAACAGAGATTAATGTGTATAATTGTAAAATCACTTAAAACCACAAAACTATGATATTCTTACTTAACAGTATCAGACCTTGGAAATCTCAAAGTGATCGATGTCTAATACAAACCCTTAAGACAACAGACAAAAACAACAAAAGACATAGATTAAAAAAAAATACAAATTAAAAACAGAATAACTAAAAATAAGTATTGTTGAAGTTTTAAATCTTTTCAGCTATAGGTGTCTTTATCAAATGTCAAAGAATGGGCGTTTTGTAAGTTTACATTTGGACTGCACCCAGATGTTTCTTTTTTTGACTAAGAGCAGATGTGCCGAGTACTGCCGCACACCGTCCGACATGCAATCTGAATCTCAGTGAAGTAACGATAAATAGAAAATGTGCAGGCTGAATGAAGATCTTTCAAACCTCCCTGAGAAGTAAATCGTTTCATATTCACTGGGCCCCGGAGACCTCTTTAGGCAGACAGCCAGGTAGGAGGGTTCCGGTGCTGCTGGCAGGAACAGAGCCAGTTGTGATGGCTTTCCCTTCACTACAGGAAGCCAGATGGAAACACCTATTGTCTTCAGTCACAACACATGCACTCCTATATGTCAGAGTGAAGTGAGAACTTTAGAAAGAGCAAGCTCTGTACTTTTTTTTTTGTAAACAGTAAACAATGAAACCAAGAAGTGCAGTAGAAAATAGGATGAATTTGATTTTCTAAAAATCAGAGCTCTTAACCAATGTCCATTTAGTTACATACTCCTGACCTAAATTTTCAGACTTTAATGGAATTCATTATAGCCTGAGGATATTTAAGCGGATGTAAAAATATTTACAAACTGGATTTTATCTTCTGTGTGTTTCATAATTCTGGAAAAAAAAACACAAAAAAAAACCTGAAGTTGACTTTCAATTTGATAGCTGGGTGATTTCTGGACAAACTATTCCTTAAACTTGTGAAATGTACACATTCTGTATGTTATACCAGTATTGTTTTCTAATATAAAGAATGATCATAGCGGTGTTTTTTGCTCCTAAACTAGATCCAGTTTAAGAATAAGTCCAAGTTAAAAACTTGATCTAAGAGGGTTTAGCCATAAAGCTAACCCATATATGTTTTTAAAAATCTAATTGACAAATAAATATGAACAAAAACAGTTATTTTATGTGGGCAAATATGAGATGAATTTTGTCAGCTGAATAAAGGTCAACACAAAAAGTAATTGTCTACAAATGTATGTTTTCTATGTTTGTGATTGAACTGCAAACTTTTTCTGTATTTGATGAAAAAAAAAAAAAAAGTTCTGCGTTTCCCTTGACCTTTGTAGATATAGGAGCCTTGGACATTATAGTGTAAACAAAGAAATCCACTGCTTTATTTTGCAAGATTGGGTCATATCTTTTTTTCTTTCTGTTATACTGGGAATAGTTTAATCTGGGGGAATACTGTGGGATTAATACAAGATATGCTTATGAAAGAGCACATGTATGTAAGTTTCCTACATATAGGTATTATTGTATCGTCCTACTGAAGTAAATTTAAAAAAAAACTAAAGGAGAAGTGAAAGAGAAAGAATTAAAAGCGGAAGACAGGAGCAAAAGAATAAACTTTAGTGGTCTATTATTTTAAAGGTCACGTCCAGCAAGAATAAATAAGAAAATAAATATTTTTTAAAAAAACACTCACCTTTTGATCGAAGTACAATGTTTTATAGCTGATGGGGGGCTCCGTGGTGTAACGTAACCCTCCAAGTCTGGTGAAAAGTTGTGACTTTAGAGACGTCACGTGCAAGCATGCCAAACACAACGTTATGATGCAGGTAGCTGCAATTGTGTCCAAATTCCTGCCTCCGGCCATCATTCTGCTCATGTGTAAATCACAGCCCTCGGTGTGCTGATCTTCTACGTGGTCAACACTGCCGCATGATCTCTGCTGCGATTGCAATAAGTATACTTCTCCCGTAGAAGGCAGGAAGTGAGATTCTCCCCGTCAGCAGGTCCGGAGAGGTGTTGCCATTCAAGCCAGTGTCAACTTAGCATGAGAGCAGCGGCTGAAGTCCGCGTCTGAAGAGCGGACACCAGGTGCCAGAGTCTCCGGAAGTATTCAACTACCGCTGCTACGTGAGCTACCGGGGATGTAAACACACAGCAGATGGCTCGTATCATAAATAGATAAGAATGAGCGTACGCCGCGTGAGCGTCAGCGACGTACGTCAAGTTGGCAACCATTTTGTGAGGGGCAACTTATAGTTCATAAAAAGCTAGAGAATATTTCTGCTCCAGCAGTAGTGTGATTGTGTGGCCTGTTGTGTTCGACCTCTTTTTTCACACAAGATATTTCACGAATGAATAAATATACAAAAACAAATAACATAAAAAAAAACCTCTTCGCTTTCTGTTTCTAAATATACATTGCATATTATTCTAAAAAAATATATTAGAGTATTGAATATTATTTTCTGATATGACAAAAACTGATCCAAATACAGTTTCTCAGAACTATACCTTCAGACATCAGTTATTCATTAAGCAACCGTTTTTGACAAACTAAAAAAAGTTTTGTTCTTCCTATGACTTAAATAAGGGTAAGCTTAGGTGCATTTAAGCATACTGTTAAATTTTGGTTTTAAGATATTCATTAAAATGGTCAATTAAAACTATTTGAAAATAATAATAATAATAAACTAACCCTAACCTTTTTTCGGAAAACCGATTTAAAAGTGCCACTCACAAAATGGCCGACGAGTCTTAAGACTGACGAGGACACTGCAACGTCTAGTCTTCTCTCATGCAATGGTTGATGGGAGTGTGAGTTCTATATAAGAAAGATGCAACAAATTCCAAAGTTGATTCAGCTGTGATGCTTAATAGAGCCCTACACATTTTTTTCATTTCAATGTTACTTACTACCCCAGATTACATTTAATAGAGTTGTCAGTTCATTTCTAACCAATTTTACAAAGCAGAAATCTCACATGTCAACTCTAAAGGCCTGAAAATTTAGCATGACTATATCTTTTGCTTAGTCTCTTTTTTTGGGTAAAAAGTACAGAGAATGAATTGTTTAAATTAAAAAAAAAAAAGCTAAGAAAATCTGGCCATTACAAGCAAAAAATAATAACAGAGGGCAAATAGTCAATAATTAGTGTAGCTGTTTAATGATATACACAGTAATTTAGGGATTATTTTTGTACACAAAAGGAAAAAACAACAATTCAAACAGCCTTTCAGATGTAAATCCCATTGAAGTTGACAGGAAGATGTAAAGAATTAAGCACAAGTATTTCCTCTTAAACCTAAAGCACCAGAAATAACAACTCTGGCACTTCTAGCAAATGAGAAAAAAACTGAAGGTACAAAATCATACAATAAAAGTGCCAAGATGTACTACAGTAATAAATCTGTACAAGAAAACTCTAAGTGTTACAGTTAAAAATAAAAATAAAAACTAAGTGTGCAGTATATGGCATTGTGCAATACAGCAGCCTGCAGTTATGGCAAATGAATAAAAGATAATTTTAGACACTACCATGCTGACAACAAAATGAATTCACAGAAAGCATAGTATGAAATACAACAAGTTATATAAAATTACATGGACACACCCCCTTGAAACTATTTCATGACCAGCACTGACAAATGCAGAAATATTCACGTGTAGGTTAACGAAAACAGCTGACAATCATAAAGAAAAATCTACTTAGAAGTTTCACTGATAGAAGGCTTTCCAACTGTTTCAAACTAAATCAGCAATCACTAAAACTGCCAATATACTAAAAAATATTAATAGCGACGCACAATACTGTAGGTTTTATATGGGGTTCAGTTTTTATGACATAAAAACATGTTCTAGCAGCAAGTAAAAAGTCAAATCTGGGGAAAAAAATGCTTCACAGTATGTAACGACAGGTGCAAAAAAAAAATGATTTAAAAATGACAAAGCTGTCATGTGATGTGATTCTCAGAGCAGAGGGAAAATAAATATCCAACAGATTTTATGTTACATTTTCAGCTTGTTCAACCTTAGTAACCTCCAAAATGTAGTGCTTGTAAACATATTACTGATAACTAATAAACCCCAATGTTCACTAAAATTGTCATCCGATTTGTAACAATATACCTGGCAAAACTTTTTGCTCTCATAATACTGCTGGTGAATACTGATGTTGGATGAGAAATGAATCCCAAAGGCCAAACTGGAGAGTCCTGCCGTTTCTAAGCCCTACCCAGATTACCCACATTATCAGTCAAACATAAGTGCATCTGAAGAAATTGGGACATGATTAAAAAAAAAAAAAAACTAATTGAGTTAAGTGAAACCTTTAAACTGTTATAAATTCATTACACACAGAGCAATATATTTCTAAAAGGGATTTTGAATGTAGAAATGTTATGGCATCTCCAAATTTTTCATTGGAAATACAACTGACGTGGCAGGTATCGTGCAGAATCGCAGTCACTTTCCAAAAGGAGGGTAAGATACCAAAAGGCATTTCTAAAGAAGCTGGCTGTCCACAGACTGCTGATTCAAAGCATATTACTGGAAAGTTTGGTGGAAGGAAAAAGTTGCACAAGCAACACAGATAACTGCACCTTTTAGAGGACTGTGAAGCAAAGGTCACTCAAAAGTTTGGTATAGTTTCAGATGTTGTGGACTGACACTCCCACACATAGACGTATTCTGGAAATGTACGAGTACTGTCAAGAGAAAGATGGAAAAACTCCAGAAGTAAATAATTGCAACCGAAATATATATCACTCTGTTCATAATGAATCTACATAATGTGTAAATTCCACTTTTTAAATTGAATTAGTGATTTAAATGAACGTTTTGATGGTATTTGAATCAACTGATGTGCACCTGTTCATCCTGATCCAGTGAGGATACTGGCTTTAATGATAGTAGCACTTTTAAAAACTAAAATCAACTAGCTCCTTTGTACTGCGTATAAAAGGCATGGGAAAAACATGACCAAACTAAGCGTTGGCTTTATGCCATCTTAGCAGGACGGAGGCATTGGGGCTCAGCCATCTACGCTCTACAGTCAATGGCTACTGAGTTACCGCAGCCGGGCAGCTGAGCTCCCTTTAATTGAGGCTGCAGCAGTTCAAATAACTGATGGTTTTACCCTCACCGGGCATTGGGGCAGTGTCATTGTTGTCGAGCTTGTTCTGCTTGGCTTCTCGAATGAGTTCGCACGCCAGGTCAAGGAAGAGTTTCTCGACGTTGTCGGACTCTTTGGCCGACGTCTCCAGATACAGCATGCTCTGAGCCTGAGCGAAGTCTTCGGCCCGCTGCCTGAGAACCTCTCTCTTGTCTGCCAGATCTATTTTATTACCTAAAAGAGAACGGGCAAAACAAATCAGCCAACTAACGTCACGTACATTGGGAAATGTTATTCTGAGTGCCACTCTGACAGAGCAGTGTGTAACGAAACAGATGGGTGTGGAGGTGTATGTGTGTGCCTGCATGTGGGGGATGAACTTCAACAAAGGCTCTGAGTGGGAGTGCTTTATCCCAGAAACTTTGTCTTTTTTTTTTTTTTTTTGACTGACATTTCATAGAAATCACCAAACAAGACAAGGAATTTGTTTGGTGCTATTGGAGATTCCATTGTTTCATACCTTGAGAGCCATTTACTTCTGACCATGTAACAATTCGTTACTACTAAGGGGATATTTTGTACCTGCATTGGCAAGTAGTTCTGTAAGTCATTTTCTATAATATATTCATGGTCTATTGTAAGAAGATCCAGAGGGAGGATCTTCAGAGTTAATTTGGTTTGCTCAGAGAACCTAATCTTGTAATATTTGACAAGATTCAACAAACCCAAAAGGAAATCAAAACCAAAATAGCATTAAAGCCCATATCATGTTAAGTTCAGAAAATAATTCAGTATAAAGTTAAGTTAGAGATCATCACCTTCCTAAAATAATGACCCATGTCATTTTTTGCCAAAAGCAATTTTTTTCTGCCTAAAGCATTCTTTAGAAAAAAAAGTGGTGTTTTCTTTCTTTCTTTTTATTTTTTTTTGTTGCCAAATTCACTTTTGGCAAAAAATAATTTAGGCAATAATTTTAGGAAGGTGACAAAAAGAAATATAAGCATTTTTGAGTAAAGCTTACTCTAAAAAGAATATTTTGGAGTACATGCGGATGTAATAGGTTGCTTACTGGTACCAAATGGAAAAATAAAGAGATTAAATGACAACACATGGCTACAAAATGAGTCTATGTTTAGGAAAAGATGTGATTTAATCTGGAGGTATTAAAAACATTTAGTTCATTGCAGACAACGAAAAGTAGGGAGGCACGATATATCGTCACTGACATTGGGATCAGCTGATATTAGTCATTTCTTAATGTCAGTATCGGTCCGATAAATAAAACAGGGCCGATATTAATAACCAATACTTCTTTTTTGTAACTGTTTGCTTCTGAGGAGGAAGGAAAGAGGTTGGTGATGTAGTATTTTTTGGTCATGTGACAGTGATAGTGATGCAGTGCAGGATTCTGGGGACGAAGTGGTGAAGTCAGCAATGTGATCTTCTTTTTAAAGATGTAGGATGGGTAATGAGATATATATTTACACAAATGTAGAATATATACAATATCAGGAAGTATTGATTATCAGCAGTAACAGAAATATCAATATTGGCTCAAATTTTCATATTGGTGCATCCCTAATTTTGTATAAAAGAAAGCAGGACTTTCTTACCGACTAATATAGTCACCACTTGGTTGTTGGCATACTGCTCAATCTCCTTCAGCCACTCTGGAAGGCACCGAAAGGAGTCCTCACAGGTAATGTCATATGTGAGAATGAGGGCGTTGGCACTACGGTAGTAACTCTGAGTAATGGAGCGAAATCTCTCCTGTCCAGCCGTATCCCATATCTGCAACTGTAAAACGAAGCAAATGACACATGTAATTATCTGGCAATTTAAAAGTAAATCATTAGCAGAGCATTCTTCTCCACTTCGTAAACCTCTCTTTAGTTTGGGTGTACCTTGACCTTCTCCCCATTGATTTCCACAGTTTTAATCATGAAATCCACTCCAATAGTAGCCCCTTGTCCAGGTGGGAAAAGCCCCTACAATTTAAGTAGAAATTTAGAATTAAAAACTCTGACATTCGTGTGTTTGATAAGAATGACAACATTTTGGCAAAACACAGACCTGAGTAAAGCGCCGGACGAGACATGTCTTTCCAACTCCAGCATTTCCTATCAGAACTATTTTGAACAGGTAGTCATAATCTTCCATGCTCATAATAACCTGTAAAGAAATTTTAGAATTCAAAATGACAAAACAGCTCAAGAAAGGGGGGCACCGATTGTAGTTTTCTGGCTTATCACCAATCTTTAAAAAACCTGACTGAACGATTCCAATTATGACCGATTATGTTTTTCTTTTAATTACCTAAAACTGTCAGGTGTTACAAGGTTACAATACACAATCAATGCCCCAATTTTATTTTATTGAAACACATTGAAAAATACCTGTGAAACAATACAAGTTTGTTTTAACTGCCAATGAAGTAATGGTCTCCATTATAAATGAAAAAATAGCTCATTGCTGTCCAAACTACAGGCAAACTGACCTAAAAAAAATCTTTCATTTTTTACATTTAAAAAAGCAACAACCTTCACTCCAGGTTATATTGCAATCCTGTTTTGAGCCTCTTTGCAAAAATAAACTGCACAGTTGTATTTTACTTTGACAAAAATCAAAGTTTTCAGGTCAGTTAAGGGCAAATTAAAAATACAACTTAAACCACAAATATAAAGCGTCATAAGTTTTAGGAGTTCTTGTACTGCCAAAAGAAAATGCCCAAATGGCTAATTAAATGTAAATGAAATCGGTGGAAAAGTTCGGCCGAGCTACAATCACCAAAAATCAGGAGCGATCAATTGGCCGGCCAATCAATCGGTGCACCACTACACACAACTGTTACGAATGAAGTGCCTCTGTTCATGGTCCTTGAACTTTTACACATTTCGTCATATTATAACCACAAACTTTAATGTGTTTTATTGGAATACTTAAGTAATAGTCCAAGACCAAGTAGTGTAGAATGGATAATTGGTTTTCCAAATGCTTTACCTACACAGATCTAAAAAGGTGTGGCATGCGTTGTGATTGTAGTGGTTATACTTGCAGAACAAGCATTTGCTACAATTAGAGCTCTGAGTGATCCAAATTTATCAATATTGGCAAATATTGATTAACCGGCACAACAGCAATAACGGTTTGTAACATTTATGGACAGACTTTCTAGGAGTAGTAAAGTGAGGACTTAAATATTGGGTATTGGCCCAATCTTCCATATTGGTGCATCCCTAATATTTATAATGCGTGTGCGTAAAAGCAGTATTTAATAAACATTAATAGAATTGTTAGGGGGGAAAAAACACCGTTACATCTATCCTGCTCTGTGGGGAGTCGTGCCTGCAAATCAAATCCGTCACAAATGCATTTCAGGCAGGCAATCTGCTTGTTGCTTGCTCACGCGAACCTATGTTAATGTCCTCCGCCGTAGTTTTTGACATTAAATTAACAGCTTAAGCTTCCAAGTAGAATGCACCTCTTTACCGTGTGGTGGAGTTTATTAATCCTTTACCAATGTTAAATCCAAATACCGTGCCCCGCGGTTCATGTTTAATCTGATTTAACATTCTAATCCCTGTCAAAAATGATTTATCTTCAAGCTAACTTGATACCTAGTAGAGCGAAGCTAGCAACAGTAGCTAATAGCGAGGCTACCTTGCGATTCTAGCCATTTTCGCAGTTTCTGCAGATGCAGGAGGGAAGGAAAAATCACAGTCAGAGCACTGCATCAACGCAAAAAATAAACTGTTTGCACTTACCAATAATCACGGGGATAGCCCCGGACTTATAACTACTTGGTATGCATAGGTTCGGCTCTTCAAATAGGCAAAGCAGCCGCTGCTGGGCAGGGCATAATTCCCCCGGCTGAGAGCTGTGTCCTATGCAGCTCAGTAGCAGCAGTAGCCTGTCTGATCAAGGAGGAGGGAGGAGGAAAGTGCACTCAATGATGTCATTAGCTTTACATCCACTCGTGGACTGCTAATCGGCCAAGTTCAACACCACTGTATTTAATAAACTATATGTTTTTTGGTTTAAAACACTGTTTATGTTTTAACTTTGA
This sequence comes from Brachyrhaphis roseni, assembly GCA_903066815.1. NCBI lineage: Eukaryota > Metazoa > Chordata > Actinopteri > Cyprinodontiformes > Poeciliidae > Brachyrhaphis > Brachyrhaphis roseni. The sequence goes on from CAEFZY010051744.1 coordinate 27,197, forward strand.
TATATTACAAAAAGACATTCCCAGTCAGAAGCTACCAACACTTATGTAAGTGAAAGTTAGCTGTTAGCTAACAAAAATGGTTTTGTCTTCCTGTCTTTGTTGCTAGGAGACATCTAAAAACCGTACGTGAGCGCGTCCGCCATGTTACTAGTGGCATGTTCACCGCGCAACAAACACTTGGAAACAAGAAGCAGTAAAAAAAAATATTTAAACTTTAAGAATATTTAAATTCTATTATTGTGTTCACCGACACTGTTAACTGAACAATTTACGGAAATCAAAATTTTAAATTCTGTTTTTATTACATAATTATTTATTATCAAGGAGTCTCCACTGCTTTAGAATAGATTTTGGGTTATATTGTATGAACATAATGAATGATAATATTCTACATTTTATTACATTTTCTACATTTTCATTATTCGTTATCACACAGACATTTACCAATAACATTTACAGCCACCAAATTTTCGTGCTTTTATATAAAAATGAAATAATAAAATAAAAACAAAACTGCCACTCAACGTCGCAGTTGCCGCAACAGAACCCACTGTAGGTGGAACCTAAACAGTCTACATTTGCTGTGCCCGGACACTTGTTTCGCTTGCACACGTCCTTGACTTCCTACGGAAAGGTGGTGGCTGAAATCAAGGACTGCACAAACTATAGATCACAATATGCCTAAATAAAATAATTTAAACATTATCGTCTTGGTGCTTGTGACGGTGGGGAGTTTCTCATCCTGAAGGAATCGTTTAAAGGAACCGGTATCATCTTACACAGTATGAAAACTAAACCTACGGCAGGCTGAACCAAGACAAAAATGAGTACGGTATTTTAAATTCCACCCAGTTTGGAACGAGAGCAGTCATGTACATTCAAGGAAAGAAAGCAATCCTACCCCGTTACACATACCTTGGATCGTAATACATCTTTTCTGATATCTGAGCTGTATTTTTGATGTTATAATTGTGTTATTGTTACTCTTACTGTAATACTTTTTGACATTTTGTGTGAGCCTTTTGATATTGATGATGTTACACATGAATTTCTCCAGTAAGAAACAAGAAAACATATTTCTAATTCAAAACTAATGTTATTTACTTATTTGTAAGTTTTTGGATTATAGCATCTATTTTTGCCAAATGCTTTAACATTATTATGCAGCTTTATTCAGTGCAAAACTGCAGGCAAAGACTGCAAATGATAAGCAAGGTTGAGCATTGCATCATGCAATATATTAAGGCAATATTTGGGTGCTATTTGGAGTCAAACCTTATCTTCATTTACTTTTCACAACACACAGTCTGAGATTTTCTCACCATTTAATCTGCAAGAACCAAGTGTTCCTCTGTGAATAGCAAACAGTAATTCTAATTAAACAAGTAAAGAAGTCAGAGTTTAATGTAGGGAATGGAAGTTTAAATCAAAGTAGATTCAAAAATTTGAAGAGTTTTTAAAAATTAATAAAAAGACACCTAATTTGCAAATTCATTTGGGTTTGGATAAAAAGGTTTAAAAAAACATTCAGCTTATTCTCAGCAATAAGAACAGGATTTGGGTCACTTACTCCCTCTAAAAAATGGCAGCAACTAGGTTTAAAAAATTAATTAAAAGCAGATTAAGGTTCTCCAAGTCTGTTTCTAAGTAGAAGTCTATGAAATTAAGGGAAAGTAAAAATCAGGGATTATAAAAGACAAAGCTTTAATTTGTCAGTAATAACTGTGCTCCAATTAAAGAATAAAAAAAGTCTCCATCTGCATCAGCCACATTTTCTAATGGTCCACAGAGGAACAATTGAATGTGCTCCAAATGGCTTCAAGGACAGCCCTGCCTTAGAGCTTACACTAATTAGTTCATATAAATTCAAATTTACAAATAAAAATAGCTTTGATAATAAGTGTTAATAGCAAACAAATCCAGGAAACCACATTGTCTGCTATTAAACAAGTGCTCTGCAGACAGTTCAAAATATGAAGGGTAATTTAAACATTGAATTGTTCAAACACTGCTGCCATAAAAATCTTCGGTGAATAGTGACAGATGACAAATTATGATCATAAAATGCTCTGAACACAACCAAGATGGTTACCCTTATTAAAATAATGAAAAAATGTTTTGTAATAGTCTACAATTGTCACTAGAGGGAATCCTTGAACTCTTTTAGATAATGTATTAAGAGACTAGTTCAGAATTTTGTACATTTTGTATTAAAACATTGAAAAAGCACAATGCATCTATAGCTTCAATGGCAGCACACAGATCATCATTAGAGGCTGACATGATAATATAGTTTAATGCTACATAAGAAAAACTTCCCTTCACTAAGTTCAAATTGGGAATATTTAACGAGAAAAATGACTTGAATGTAATGAAATGTCTAGTTCGAGATGTTCATAAGATCCGTAGCCCTTCAAACACCTTTTAATTTAGATTTTCTTTGATTTATCTTGACATGTTCATATTTCAGCTCAGAGGCTCTTTCAACACTGTCAGTAAGTCTGCTTCAAATAAAGAATTACTGAAAAAGTCCTGAAAATTGACATTATTCTTAATCATTTACAGGTCAATATTACCTTAATTTAACAGTGATTAAAAGAATAAGAAGTCAACCTTTAAAAGTGCGATGTTAAAAATGCCATGCGGTCAAACATTTGGGTACATCAAACTACTGTGCTGGTGCACCTAAGAAAAAACATTAGGTGCACCAGTGGAAAAATTAAGTCACAAGCAAAAATTTTCCGTTTATTTCTCATCTTCCATATAGTTATGTAAGGCACCTCGTGGTAGCCTCCCAGGTAGCTGCAGCCCCCACTTTGAAAAACATTAGCTTAGGCATCTTCTTCACCCTCTTCTTCAAACTCTCCCTCCTCCTCTGCGGTGGCGTCTTGGTACTGCTGATATTCCGACACCAGGTCATTCATGTTGCTCTCTGCCTCGGTGAACTCCATCTCATCCATGCCCTCACCGGTGTACCTGTGACATGACAGCGTCAGAATCTACGCAGCGCACCAGCACACCACCGTGGCTCACTGAGTCTTACTCACCAGTGAAGGAAAGCCTTGCGGCGGAACATGGCGGTGAACTGTTCAGAGATTCGCTTGAAGAGCTCTTGAATGGCTGTGCTGTTTCCAATGAACGTGGCGGACATCTTGAGTCCACGCGGTGGGATGTC
>CAEFZY010051752.1:0-27235 GCA_903066815.1 Brachyrhaphis roseni
ATGCATGGAGATAGTCACTGACTTGCTTCGCAAGTCAGTGACTACTCTCCTTATGCATTGCTATGGGCAGGCCCCAATTAAAGGTCCAGGGATCTCTGGCACAAAGGAAGACTCTCCCAGAGACTGGAGGTAAAGATATCCCTAATCTTAGATTACAGCCTTTATATAAAGGCTAAATACTCACATATTGAAATGATTAGGCTGAAAGTTAAAATGCTATTGAAAGTCTGCATACTTGCTGAACTTGCGTCTGATTAGCTTTTAAGTTATTTTTTTGCCCTGAAAGCAAATATTTCTAAACTGAATAGAATTAATCAGTGTGTCCAACTATCTGTTTAGGTAACAATAGCATTTTAACTTACAAGCATTGACAATGTGCTCCATCTTCAATGCTAGATGGAGCACATTGTCAATGTCCTAGTGTTAGCCCTCATGCTAATGTTAGCATTTTAGCAAATAAAGATTTGCTTTCCATGGACTTTAAGCTAGTACATTGCCATTTGCTTAGCATGAGGACTAAAATTGCAGCTAAAATTGCTGCTATATATATATAACTGATCTATAAACTGTCAGACAGCCACGCAGCAATGCTTACAGTGCTGTTGGAGGGTGAGTCATCTGATTCCAGATCTGCCTGTGCTTACAAACGACCTGCAGGTTTAACCCCTCACTGAGCAGTAAAGAGCTTAGATTTAAAGCTAATAATCTGTTGCATAACAGACGGCTCCAGGCCAGCGCCTCAAATCCTTTACAACTGGAGATGCAGCAAACATAAACCAGTACTGAGCTTCTTCACTACAAAAATCAAACATTTTTACCAAGTATTTTTGGTCTAGTTTCTAGTGCAATTATCTTAGCACACTTGAAAAAACAAAACTAACTTACAAGTGACTTTTCACCAAGATAAATAAGGTTATTTTAAGTAAATAATTTATTAATACCGATTAAAAAGAACAAGCTCAACTGGCAGATTATTTTGCTTATAAATTTTCCCCATGTAATAAATAATCTGCCAGTGGATTTACTACTTTTTTTTAAAATCAATGTTAAGGAATTATTTATCTTAAACAAGGTCCTATATCTTGCTGAAAAAGTCATTATGAGTTAGTTTTGTTTGATTTAAAGTGTAACAAGATATTTGCACTAGAAACTAGACCAAAACTTTAAATACTTGGTAAGATTTTGTGTTTTTATAGTGTTCTTGGATGCATTGATCTGGTTCAGACAGTCTTTTGTCTCAGGGTTAGCATTAAGGAGCTACCAAGCTACAGCACAGTGGTGTCAGGTGACCTCTGCTTGACTGGAACCTGAGAGCCGCATTTGCATTGCTTGAGTGGCCCAGTATACAGGTCCACTGAACCATCAATCCCAACATTAACCCCTGATCAAATCCTAATCTTTAACTCATAGGACCCTCAGGAGTTTCTGATGCATGTATTTATGATAATATACCAAAATCTAATTTTGTTTCTCAGCTATTACAAATTCTATTTTAATAATTTTGGCATCACAATAAAGCTAACACTTGTTAGACTCCATCAGAATCACAGCAGTTGCAATGGCTTCAGAGAAAATGAGGAAGGAGCATAAAATAATCTAGATTTTTTTTCTCCCTTGCCATTATTGTTTTGCATTATACAGTATACAAACCTTCTAGAAATATTATAAGTAACGCTACCAACCTTTGGAAACCATAGTGACACCTTTGAAAGATTGATGCAGCTGAGGTAGGTTAAAGCAAATTTACAGAAGTTTTTGAAAAAAAAAAAATAAATAAATATATATATATATATATATATATATATATATATATATATACCTTGGTGTTTTATCTTTGGCACAGGATGGCACCATCTACAAAATTGGGGAGTTTTACTTACTAAGTTTAATGAACTTATCTTTACTTTACATATCTAAAATTGTGTGTTTTTGATGTAAAAATATTTTACCTATATTTTTATCAAATTATAACAAAACAATAGGAAATTGCTCAAAGTGAAGTATATTATAAAGACTATAATATACTGTAAATACATTAATAAAATATATACTTTTTTGGCACTATCAGAGCTAAACTTAGATGGTTTTTATCAGCTTTTAGCCAAGAGTCTGGGGTTTCTGTGGATACCAAACTTGTCCATGTGTAACTGAGTAATAATGACCGTAGGGGGGAAAAAACCGTTAATGCCGTTATGTTGTGCAAGAAAACCGATACCCGCATTTAAGCTGCTGGTGAGAAATCCCCTCATTCAGCACTCGCAGGTTATTGTGTTTGAAAGCGGAGAGCAGAGGTTCAGCGGATTTGTTTTTTTTTTAACAAAAGATTGTAATCTCAGTTTGAACTTTAAAGTGGGGCACCAATATGTCCTGTATGTTTCAGTCTGAAGTTACATCGTGTTCAAAATTAGAATATTCACTTTTTTTTTTTTACAAAAGAAAATATTGATCTGCAGCAAACAAACACATTAAACTAGCAGCTTTTTGTCCTCTATCTGCATGCTCTAAAAAGTGACTGTGGTCTCTGTAACATGTCAATGGTTTGCTTCTTCCTGCTGCTTTACCAGCAGATTGTGCAGCTACGATGTTTTCCACATCCTGCTGCAGCAGGTTTCTAGAGATGAACTCCGTCTGAAACAGTCTGCAAACTGACTTAACTCTTAGTTTCTTTAATCGCTTTAAGAAAAATAATCAGGAAAATCTGTCCCAATATTTACTGCTAAATACACTGCTTACCATGCATGTGTTTTTTTTTATATGCGAATTGGTTGTTGTGTTACTACACATCAAGATGTTTGGTTAGTTCTTTATTAAACATGTAATTACGTCTGCTAATCCTGGATTTGTCTCTACCAGATTTCCACATCTGTAGACATTTTTTCCTCATTCATCTTTGCAAATTAGCTCAAATTGTGCCAGACTTTGCGTGGTTTTCCACTCCTTGACCCACAGTCTCAATTTAATTCAAGTCTGAACTTTGACTGGGCCGTTGTAAGATATAATTATGCCTTCATAAAACTCATTTGGTTACATGCTTGGGATTGTTGTCGAAACATGTCCCTTTTTTGCCTTTATTAAGGCCTTTGAATGTTTTCGGAGTGCTGGTTATACATATTTTTATTTTATTTGAACGTGAAAGTACTGTACAGTACTTTGAAGTTTATACTTGTAATGGAACAAAATGTGAAAAGTACAAGGGCTATGACTGAATCTAAATTATTTTTTTTTCTGCTATGGTCTTGTACAATATATTACTATTAGCATTTTGTATTGCTATTTTTTTTTTTGTATATATTGTTTTTAATACCAAGACTTCTTTTGAGTGAGCCTTTATACCTGAAGCTTCTTTTTTGACTCAATTTCACCTTTGTGGGATAATTAAGGCTGTTTCTATTCTATTTTCTTTTTTTTCACCAAATCAGAGCAAATCTTTATTTTTCTTAACATACATCTGTAGACCCATCACACAAATATTGTAAGTTCATTTTTCCCACCTGTATTACATACATTTGAATCCATTTTAAAACAAAAACTCCTCTCGTGCGAACAGGTGGGAGTTTTAAAAAAAAAGGCGCTTACTGTTCAGGAAATTTGTTAAACTTTAAAGACAAAAATATTTTTTTTTATTTCAAACTGCATCTTTATTGGTTCTGTTCAGAAAAAAAAGGTTCACTTCCAGGAAAAAATAAATAAATTGAAAATGTCTGATCAGCTCAGGAAGCCAACTTTACAGTAATAGTTTATTCAATTATTACATATTTGACTGATGGAGATTTCAGATCCAGGTTTCCCACAAAGCTTTTAATACAGTATTTACTTGATATGCATCATGTCTCCATTTTGTCTTCAGGAGTTAAAAGAACTTCATACATTTAACTCCTTGCAGCTTGTACTTCTCCACCTGTGAGCTAAAGATTAGATAAATATGATGTTCTGAACCCAAAATCAGATCTTTTAAAAAAAATTTATGAAATTAATGGATCCTAAACTGAATAAGTTGTCTCCTGTAAACTGTATTTTCTGGCCAAAAGAGGAGTAAAATAAAAACAGTCTGAAATGTTTTCAACATTCTAACACTAACCAGGCTATAAAAAAAGTCATAAAGGCAAAAAAAAAAAAGTTATATTTTACCATTTCTTCATTGTAATTATAAACCATTTCTTCTCAGTCTCTACGGCTTTGAGTGAGTTTATTTCCTGCTGCTGCGTCAGAGGTTGTTTTTTTCCCCCCCAGTTTCTTCGGAGCAGAGAGCGCCGCCGACGTCTCCATCCTCCAATCCCCGGCTCTCAGGCCTGAACCGGCTGCTGTGATTGGCTGTCGGGTCTCGTCTGCCCTCCCGTCGGACACGCGGGAGAGAGTTTGATTATCTGTCGGTGAACGAAGGCGGGCAGGTCATCAGGGTCAGGACTGCAACGTTCCCTTCAGGTACCAAAACCCTGCACTGCTGATGCAGCACTCCTGAATAGAATATAAATAGAATAATAATAATAAAATAAAACAACTGATGGCAGAGAAGTGGTTGTAGGAACTGTGCCTTGCAGAAGTACGGTATTCACACCACTTTTCACATTTTCACAAATTAGCTTCAATATATTTTTTAAATAATTTGAAAAAAAGAAGGGTGCATTCATTGCCTAAATAAAATACAGTGCATCCAATTTCTTTCAGAGGTCACATAAATCGTCAGTATTTTATAAAACCTCTTTTGGGCCAGTGTCTACAAATAAATATTGATTTAGATCAATCTAGAATTAGCATGCTGTCATACAAACGGCTAAATGATTACGTACACCATTTACCTATAAATTGATTTCTAAAGAAAATTGATTGCACTAATTTTATTTATTTAGGGGTATCAGAGTAAAGTAGCTGAATAAGAATTTATACTTATTGGATTTGCATTAGAATACTTCAGCAGTCCACTATAGATCTCAAACGTCAGTGTCCGTCTTACATGAAGCAGTCGATCGACTTCGGCTTTAGACACGTCGCCCAAATCTTGAGCAAGTTTGGCTTGGATCAGGTTCCTCCTGACCCGGTGGTTCTTTGTGAAAAGGTCGTAGAGCAGGCGGCGGTGCTGCGGGAGAAAAGATAAACAACTTCGTAAGAAAATGTTGAGATGTGTGGATCAATGCTGTGGGAAGTAAAGTTCACCTTGTCGAAGTTGTCTCCTGTCTCCCAAAGACCAAACACCTTCCTTTCGTCAGAAGCTAATTTACTCTGAGCAGGAAACTAAAGTGGAAGAAAAACAAGGAATCACCATAAAACATTCCCTGATTGCCAAAAAGCGGCTGGGTTTTCCTTTTTGATTTTTTAAATTGCTTAGGCTGTTTTTAGAAGCAGTAGAGACTCAAATGAAAATACAAAAACGCACGAAATGTGATTTTTGCAAAATATGTCCTCTTTAAAAACTTGTAAACACAGCCTCTGAAACACTGAGAAAACAGAAGAGCACTCATTTTTGTGAATACTTACAGGCACCATTATCTGTTTGCAGTGGCAGAGCAGCACGGCGTCCTGCAGCATGTGGTCGGAAATGGAGCTGAAAACGTTTTGTCCAGCCGGTATGGAAGCCAGGTAGAGGTTAAAGAGTCTCTTCAGCTCATTCAGCGTCAGCACAACGTGTTTCTGGAAAGTCTTTGTCACAAAGTCCTGCAGCTCCGGGGTCAAGCTGTTGGAGGGGCTCCCTCTGTTAGTGTGATCCAAGCAAGGGGAGGTGGCGCTGGGGTAACCATTAACAGAACCATTGTGGATGGAGGAAGAAGTGTCCATCAGCTCATCCGCACCGTCGCCGTTGGGTTCCTGTTTGATCTGGACGCTGCTTCCTGCACGTCTGCCGTCCAGGTCCCTCTGCAGCGACGCCTGGTTCTCTTGAGCTCGCTCCTGAGCAAACTTCAGGCGCTGAACACCGCTGACATGAACGGGATCTACAAAACACACAATGTGAGATTTATGTCAGGAAGAAAACACAAAACCAGGCTCAGGCTGAGATATTACTCACCAGGTTGAGGGGAATTCTTTGGCATGAAGTCTTCTTTAGAGAAGTTGAAAACTTTTTCCAACCTTTAAAGAGAAAACAGGCCTGAATGTTTTTCAAAAGAGAAGACATACATAAAGAAAAATATGTACATCATGGGAAGATTAATGAGTTAATCTAAAGCTGATTGATCTTACTGATCAACTAATGATTAATTAATAAGTGTCCGGATTTTTCTTAAACAAGAGGTCCAACCGACTTTCCATAACAAAAGGCAAATTTCTTCATAATATTAAAAAAGAGGAAAAAAAATCAGTTAGTTTTAACATTACAATGTGCCAACTGTGTTAAATACTGACTGAATAAACTGAAAATTGAAGTTTTCTTGCATTAAACTTATATATATATATATACAGGAATATCTTAGGTTGCTGAATAGCAAAATAAAAGATGAAAAGAATAGAAGAGAAATACTTAATACATATAGATTTAGCTCTCTAAAAGGACTATTAAAACTTCGCTCCATTAAATGTATGAACTCACCACAGACCTCAAAATCAACGGTGTTTGTCGGCGCCATGTCTTTTAACATCATGCTACAATTTTCTCCGTTTTCTCATCCGGGCTTCTGTCATATTATCCTCACCTTCGTAGCACATCAGTATAAAGCAGTTGGCTCCGTCATTCAGCTCGGCTAATTGAGCGCTGTTAATCGTAAACTTAAGGAGCTTGTCGAGTGTTTATATTTAAAAACATAAAGTGTATTTTCCATCCCACACCGGACTCCGTTTGGACCGTTTCTGTTTCCCGTCTCGGGTTAGCTCCGCCGCCATCTTTGCTTCTTTGTCAATCCGCTAAAGGATGACCAGCAGCGCCCTCTGCTGGATGGCAGCCAAACTACACCACTAAAAGAATGTTTGAGTGGACGCTAATAGTAAATCGACTGGAACTAATTTTTCACTAATAAACCACTAATCGACAATTAATCATAAATGGATTAATTGTTTGCATCCGTATTACTTTAATGCATATTAATATGCTCGACAAATAAAACCTACTTGCTCTGGATACCGAGCCACAGCATGTTCTGTCTGTGAGCAACGTCTGGGTGCTTCTTCATGAAATCTGCATCAGTGGGCAGAAGGAACTCCCAGCCTCGGTTGACCCGAGGAGACGCCACGTGCTCCAGGAACTCCTTCACGTCCTCAGGGGGAAGCTAATGGAGGCGGAGGGAAGGAGAACATAGTTCGTCTGTTACCAATTGGTTCTGTTTATATTTGGAGCAATTTTTAGTCTGGAAAATACTGTATACATGTGAAGTTTGAAATGTAAAGTTGTACAAGTCTCGTTCTAGAAATAAACAAATGCTAAAAGTGAACTACTAATTAATACCACCCAGTTCAGGCATCAAAGTGCCTCTTACCTTGATGATGGATGTGATCTCCTTCCTCATCACAGAGCGCTCCTGTGTGAACCGCCACATCTAAAAATAAGAACCCACTGATTTATGGCTGTATAATCTACAAACCGACTTAGACTCAGGCAATTTAATGAAAAACTGGAGCAGCATCTCACCACAAAGTCTCTGCCACGACAGAGAACTTCGGCAGGAACGCCACTATGAGCACTGCAGGTGTTTTTAGGATACAGAACATCACTGTGGACAAAAATAAAACTTTAACTATACTTTTTTCATTCTATTATCTGAAAATTTGTCTTTAAACAAATAGGGAAAACAAAAATCTTACCTCTTTACAACCCAGTTGCCCTGCACTAGCAGCGCCACCTGCTGGATGCAGCGCAGCACTGACGTCTGGTCAGTACCAAAAGCAAGAAGCCCCATCAGGTTGGCAAAAGGCATCACCTTAACTGCAAGGAAGTTACAAACACTAATAAAAAAAAAAACAGATATCTGCACAAAACAAGTAAAACAACCCAACTAAAAAATAAACAATTATTAAAATCTGAAGGTTTTAAGTGTTTTTAATAGATTTCAGATTTTTTTTCCTTTACCATTCTTCATCAGGGTCTTGACTTGCTCCCCCAGCGGCAGAGTGCGGAGCTGAGCCATGGACAGAACGTTACTGGGACCAACAGGCTTGGCGCTAACACACAGAGAGACGGTCACGTTAACGATGCACCTCTGCAGCTGCTTTACACCAACAAGAAAATGAATAACATCAAGTAATGCTTACATTTTCTCCTCAGCCAATGGAGGCATCAGCATCGCCAAATACTCCCTGAGAAGAGCAGAGAAAGACAGGAACAGAATAGGAGTTAAAACCAGAATTTAGCTTAATTTACTTGTTGTTTTCTTTACATTTTATTCCTCTATTATAATCAGCTAATTGCGTTATTGCTAAAGAAACAGTTTGGGAGTTTTGCATGTTTGCCTCATTCAAAGAAAGGCATTCGGTTTGCACATTCTTTGGAACTAATTTGAAAATAAAAAACACAAAAATTGATTGCATTCTCAGCACAAGAAACAGATTTATACACCTTCTGTGTTCGATCAAGCTAAATAAATTAACTAATGCAGAATTGGATGAATTAAAGTCTGCTTTACAGTAAAAGTCACAGAATAAATGTGATCAGATTTACCATAAAATTAACAAAAATGCAAAAACACTAGTTTTTAAAAGTATTTTTAAACTTTTTATAATCTCATATAATTTTGTCCAAACTAAGATTTGGAAACATCATCAGACTCGATGGAAAGATGAAGGATCAACATTCTGTCAACATTAATCTTTTAAATAAGCTTTCTTGTTAATTTTTTTTTCTATGGCTACTATCGTATGTTTCATTTTGGGAAGACAGAAACAGAAATATCCTTTATTATCACCCAATGAGGAAATTTCTGGACAACAGCAGCAAAGTGAGAGCCATTCAAAGCAAGTAGATTCACACAATGATAGGAATATGCAATATATAAAAACAAAATAACATAAGAAGTATTCATTCTCTATGCTATGATAACTTAAATGTCATAATGTGTTTTGGTTACACTCACTTTGGAGTTTTGACCAGCTCAGAGTTTTGCGAGGCGTCCACTGACTGACAGTACAGGTACTGCTTTTCATGATCCGATCGGCTGTCCTGAATCAAATAACGAGAAATGTAAATAAAATCCCAAAGGATCGCCAAAAAATAAATAAAAACTTTCTGTAACAAATGGAAAGAGCTCCCTCTACCTTGGCACCGTGGTACTGCAGGTGGATCCACGGCTCCTCGGCTTGCTTCTTCTGCAGGAACTCGTAGGACTGGATCCTCCTTTGCCGGGCCTGCTCGGACTCAGGTCGGGCAAACCTCACCTGAAAATGAACACAGCCAGAATAAAGTCTGAAAATTCTCTTTTCTTCTGCATGGGAACTTAAAGTAAAAATAATCAGGACTCCTCTAATTTGGTTTTGAATCTAAATACTCACAGTAATTGCTTTGGCTTCCTCCTCCGCTTCATCCTGAGAGGAATCTCCTCCTGCAGGGACAAAACTCTGGTCACATGTGTGCAGAAACACCAAAACCTACTAGAATCAATACGTTCTAACTTTATCAATTAAATGAGGGGAGGAATTAGTTAAATCTTGACTTCTGAACAACTTAGTTTCAGTTTTTATGACTGAAATATTCTGATAGCTGAGAGACAAAGTGTGGAGATATTTCAGCAATTTTTAATCAAAGAAGAAATACATTTTTGAAAAGATTTTCTACCTTCACTAGGAGTAAAAGTGCAGCAATTTTAAAAAATGAATGTGTTGAACAGACACCTTCGTTAGCCGCCTCGCGCTCTCTGGTTTTGCTGTCCGCTTTGTCCAGGTACGAGAAGCTCGGTCTCATCTGCAGGATTCCCGTCAGAGGAGTGATGTGCAGCTCACCTTAAAAGATGCACACAAGTATGTTGAGCTTTTCTCCTGCTTCTGTTTTCACATCCTGTCCTATGTTTAGCAAAAAAAGTTAAAGGCAAAACCAGAAAAACACCAAAAGGTTAGAAGTTTAACAAAATGAGGAAAAAGAATACAAAGTGTCAGAATCATCGATAATGGTGCTATTTACTTGGTATCAGATTGATTCCAAAATATGCATTATCGCACACCTCTTTAAGAAAACTACACTTAATTTTTCTTCCACTTTACAATAATGTGTCGCTCTGTTTTTCCGTCACGTAAAATCCCAGTGAAACCCATTACGGTTTGTGGCAGTCACATGATTAAACTCGCCAAAGTGCAGGATGTATTAATAATTTTATAGGACACTCCAGCAGCTGCTTAACCAGCTAATCAGGTCAGACCTTTGCGAAACACAGCAGCCGCATATCTGGACGTGTTGGTGGTGGCCTGGATGGAGGAGAACGTCTGTTTGTCCATCATTTTTCTGCAGAGGAGAAAACAAGCAGGATAATCAGACCAGTAAACAAACCAACCGGTTTATTTTGTTTTCAGATATAAATCTGATGGTTTAACCGCTGACGTACGCCCTGTAGGTGTTGGTTTCATCGTAGGACGTCCCGTCCACATTCAGCGCTATCTGCTCTCCTTTACTGCGACAGTAGTTGGGACTCATTGTGTTGATGGCCATTTCCAGCTCCAGCTGATTGACAGGCAGCACAAAGAAGCACAAATACTCACAGACGTTAAATTTGAGAAGCGTGAGAAAAACATTAAATGTTCGGAGCATTTTCTAAAAGATCTTATTCAATGTTTTTGACAAATAAGTGCAAAGGTGAGCTTGATACAAACTCAAAAGCAACTCCAACCAACCAATAAGTGAAATGATAAAATAAAGGTTTCTGTTCTAATGAGGGAGAAAAATTGTAATTCAAAGACTTATAGAGGCTTAATGATAGGGGGAAAAATCTCTAAAATTTTCTAGGAAAAAAAACAAAGAAAATGACTATGCTTGAAAAGTAAAAAATTTGCTAGAAAAAAACTAATTTTGAGATTAATCTCAGAAAATATCTAGAAGTTTGAAAAGTCAAGAATTTGATGAAGTCAGAACTTTTCTAGAAAAAACATCAACATTTTTCAACTTTTGATACTTCTAAAAAAGACAGGGAAGTTTCTGAGATTACCCTAAAAATTTCTGTTGTTTTATTTTCTAATTTTTGACTTCCAAGTTTTTTACTAGAACTGAGATTTTACTGAGCATAACCTAAAAATTTCTGACTATTTTGGCAGAAATTTACTCCTCTCTTTTTTTTTGTTTCTACAACGGCCCTAATCCAGGAAAGGAGTAAAAACACAAACAGACTTAAAAAGATAGAAACCAAACAGTGGATATCACAAAAAGGCCCATTTACCCTCTGTTGTTTGGGTTTGATTTTAGCGGACAGATGGCTGACGTCATCGTAGGTCATGGTGCCCGGCCGCACCGGGTACTGAGACAAATAAAGAAAAGCAAGCGACCCCAGATATTTTAAATATTTAAAAGTCAATCACATCAAAGACAGTTCAGAGGAATGCAAAAAAAACGACAAAATAAAAGCTCACCTGGAGAAGATACAGTTTATCCGCAAGGCTTTTTGAAAGATATACATCAATCTACAGGAAGCAGAAAAGTTGTTTGCAAATGAACTTCAGTGCAACTTTTTCTCAGACATGAAATATATAAATCCAATTCCAGACAATTAAAAATTTTCCACTACAGGTAGAAATCTTAAAGGAAAATACGAACAAGAGGGAAAGTCTGAACAGAACTGTCTCATTCATCTATTGTTCATTATTATTCTAGTGTGGCCAAACTAACAAAATATCTAATATAATAAGTTCTAATTCTGGAAGCAAATACTACAGTCTGCAAAAAAAGCAAAGGACAAATTCAGAAGGACAATTTTGACAAAATATTTACCCTAAAACAACATCTATTTCACCTTAAGTCTTGACAGAGAAATGCTAAAAAGGTTAGAGTATGAGTCTTCATTCAGAACATGGATAGCATACCACATTAGGTGCAGCACAGACACATAAACACACTATATATGCACAAGATTTAAAAATTGGTAGCCCACTTTCAAAACCTGAACATGATGATACAAAAAATAAATTAGTCCTACAGTGTGTGGAGTACAGCCACATCACAAACAGTCAGATGGAAAAACCTGCTAAACCTCTCAAGTGCAAATGCGAGTTCAGAATAAACAAATATGGCTGACAAGAAAGAAGTGAGGGCGATAGTTTGTGGGTTGTTTTCAACAGAGAAAAATCAAAACAAGATTTGCCTCCATGCACCATGCATCTTAGGAATATCTCCTATGATCATCCTTAGAGCCTCTTTATGATTGACAGAAACTATTGTCAATTGAGAATTTCAGACAAAATTAATATTCTTATATCCTCCACACATTATGTGACTGAGCTTGAACTACACTGCAAGGAAAAACATGCAAAATGTAAATCAAGTAGACATCCAAAGCTGAAACATATCCTAAAAAATGTATTTCTTTAGTAAAAAACTTTGAATACTGTCTATAATTTTCCTTCCACTTTATATTTACATAATTATGTTGATTTATGACAAACAAAAATATACCTCCTCTATAATGGGATCATCCTCATCACCACTAGCCATATTGATGTGATCAGAGCAGGGGGCTGAAAGAGGTCACCAGAAAGGACTGGCAGATGATACAGAGAGAGCCAACCTGGAAAAACAAACATAAATCGAGTTACAATGGCTGAAAGTCGTTGAAACAGACTACAGATAAGAAATTAAGAAAATTCTGAAATGAAACACTCATATGATTAAATCAACATTATCTGCAGCCTTGTCAGGTTGTATGAACAACAAGTTTATGAGCTAGCATCTATAAAGATAGTTATTAAACTAGCAGATGATGCATTTACTGACACTGCCCAGGTAACAGTCACATGATGAAACACTAAGCAATCCAATTCAGTAGCATGAGTTGCTTTAATGTAAACATCTACTAATCAAAAGTATGTCTAACAGATCCATAAAACAGTAAATTCATACCGTTCAAACACCTGCAGGCAGCAAATCATTTAAAAGTCAATGTTTAGATGCGTTAGCTTCATTAGCAAGCTAGCACAAACCCCTCATGAACTGGCAACCGGGCCTCAAAATAGCTAAAAACTTAAATACTAAAAAAAATTGTAAGTAAAAAGAAAAAGTCGGACAAAGTGCTACAAGTTTAACGTTACGATTTCCTGTATACGTATAAGATACGACTGTTAGCCGGGTAGCAGCTAGCCTAGCATACAGTAGCACAGCCTGGCGTGCTTAAAGACACGCTGAGAAAATAACAGTCAGTTATCTTTACGGAAATAACAACCATACCAGGACATGAGTAACACTCACCTGCACACCTCGCAGTCCAGTTTGGCCCGTCACATCTGTACGAAAAAATGTGCGGAACTCGCAGAGGAGCACAACTCAGGCAGCTGAAGTTAACAGTTGGACTGGAGGTACCATGTTGAGTCAGCGCAGAAGACACGTGGGGAGGGTGGGGGGCTCATTTCACTACGATCAAAACTACACAACCAGTCGTTTATGCGATACTAACCACAGCTGATGCTTGAACTGCTTAGGTAAGTCTCACTGTTTTGCTCACAGTCAATGAGTAAAACAATTGAAGAAATTTGGTACAAAAGGATGATGGCAGCGGTGGGATTCGAACCCACGCCCCCGAAGAGACTGGAGCCTTAATCCAGCGCCTTAGACCGCTCGGCCACGCTACCTTCTTTATACATCTTCCACATAGCAATATAAATACAAAACAGCAATACTGTTTTATGCTATATACACATATGGTTTTCATCTTAAGTAAACGCAGCCACCTTTTATTACAAGTCTGACACTGCTTATTAAATGATAACCAATGATAACCAGGGGCGTTATTGAAATCTGATTGGTCATCCAGGTCACTATCCCCCCATCAGAGCTGTCAATCAGTTAGTTCATATCATATCGTACATACTGTAGATTAGCATTATATCCACACTTCTTGTCAGTAGATGACAGAAATGCTTCTTCAATTGTTTTACAACAACCATTAATCTCTCTGATGTTGCTGATTGTTTCAAATTTATGTTTAAAAAATGTATTTGCGTATTTGCCTTCATATGCAAATACATGTACATGAGCTCATAGCCAAGTGTCTAATTTCCATCCCCATTGGCAAGTTGATGTATATAATGTTTAATGAAAAGAGGAAACAGCAGAATCATACCAATAAGTTCTTCATAGAGGAGAAAAGGGGGTAATTAAACAGTTGTATTGTATATACAGTTAAGCAACTCTAAGCTAAACAGGCTAATTGTGTGACTAGAAAGACTAATTTTGTCCTAACAAAAAACTGATGTGACCGGCACCTTTTGACACCCTCTGCAAAATGTTAGCAATACTTACTGCCACTGGCACAAATTCAGTCCAACCCTGCAGGAGAATAAGGTGTGGATAAGAGCTAGTGAAGGTGAGGCAGGACTTTAACAACATCAAGAAGGGAGTGAAGAGTTTATGGGTGTTTAGGATCAGCTCTTTTTGTTTAAATGGACAAGTTCACATGCAAGGTCAGGCTGTAGGCCATGATGTTTGTGGACAACAAAGACTAGTTAACTGTTGGACTGTAGTGAGAGAATGAGCAGGTGAAAGGGAGCAAAATCTTCAGAACTCACTGTTAAGAGAACGGCAGCAAAGAATAATGTCTTAGTACCACTAAACAACACATTTCCTGCCTCTGCTTCTGTCACGCCTCATGAATGAAACCGTAGGAGTTCATTTCTGTTCCACACATAAGACTTTAATCATCACTGCTCTTAACAAGCTCAGTTTGATGATTACAGTATTTTTTGCGGTTTTCTATATTCTTGTAATAAATAATTTACTTTTGCTCGAATATTCAGTGAACAGCTTGCATGTTTCAAAGTTATCTAAATCAGTTGCAGATTTTTAGTCTTATCTCTACATGAAGGATTATTTACAAAAATATTTACCTTTGCCGGTTCTGTTTTAGTCTATATGATATTTGACCATGTTGACTCATTTTCAGCTTGTGTAAGTTTTTTTTTTTTAAATTCACCTTAAATTTTAAACTTTTTTAATTCACCTTGCATCATTGGACCTAGTTGCAGATTGTGAAGTGTTATGTGTTACGCCCAACAATTGCTGGAACATTTTTTTTTTACCACAGAATAAATGAATTCATATTACAGATTAGATTATTCTCAGTGTGAGATTACTCTGATGCAATAAATTGAATTTCATGTTTATATTTATTTCAAACAATAAATGCGTAAAAGGCACTGTAAACAAGCCAAAGGACGTTGTTTTGCCTAGTAATAAGTCAACACATTTAATGTATATTTGCTTAATAATTTTGATAAAGGTATTTGACAAAATGTAATTTTTATTGCTTGCTTCATAATTGGTTACTATATTATGTTTTTATAGTATAAAGAATTTTGAACTGCCTCGTTCCTGAAATGTGCTACAAAAACTTGCTTGATATTCTTCCGTTAATATTTATTTAAAGACAATAAGAATCTAAGAATTTTAAAACTTTAAGTCAAAGAAGAAAAAAAAACAATCAAAGATGAATAAAAAGCAAGGCAAACTTTATTTTATACTTTCAGACTCCATTTCTTTATAGATTCTTCCAACAATAGTTTGATAACATTAGAAGAGGAAAATAAGTAAACATTTTTCTTTGTTCTGATTTATCAGATCACGTTTTTCTTATTTACACTTAAATAAAATGTAATGAGGGGCAGAAAATTAAAGGGGAAAAGGAAGACAGGATGATTAACCTCAGGAGAAAAAGAAAGAGAAAGAAACCGGGAGATCTGATCGTCAATGGCTCAGCAGACTCAAATGCAAACCGCTAACAGCAAAAATTCTGTCATAAAAATATGTAAACGATAATCATTCAGGGTAAAATGCTGAATGTGTAAAAGTTCACTCCCACAGGGGATCAATAACGTCTCCATCATTACTCCTCCACCAGTGCCCAGGCCTCTTCGGCTTTCATGTAGTACTGGTTAGCCAGGCGACCTTTCATGGCCGCCATCGCAGCCTCCGCGGCTTCCGTAAACAAATCCCCTGAAGCGAGAGAGCAAATATTAGTCTATCATAAAATAACAGGCACACCTTATTCTTCTAAAGTCCTTTTGTGTGTTTTCCGTGAGCTACAGAGCTTATAGTTTGTAAAAATAAGGTAAAAATGTATAATTAATGACAGCTGTTGAATCTGTTAAATTAGGAAACTAAATGTCGGCTGCAACCCTTTCGATCAAATGTGGCAGAGTATCCAAAAAAATGTAGCATTACTTCAACATACTACTACTCAAGTAAAAGTAAAAAGCTGTCATAAAATTAAATTACTCAAGAGTAAAAAAATAAATAAATAAAATTTAAAAGGTTACTCAAGTACTCAGTAGTGGTCAAATCAGCTGGACAAAATTCTAAAGTTGTGTGGAAATATTGGCATTTTAAAGACCAAAATGAAAATAAGTCATATAAATAATGCAATCAGGAAAAAGAAAACATTTTTTCAAATCAATTTCTTTCAGTAAAAAACCCCCAAAAACTTATGAAACTTTAACAAAAACTGCAGATGTCTGGTGAATTTTTGGTTAAAACAAGTTTGTTCTGCATTTAGCAAAGTTACACACAGCAGGTAGAGAATCCAGAAATCTTACTTAAGTAACAGTAGCAATACTTCCTAACAAAATTACTCAAGAAAAAGTAAAAGCACAGCACAGTAAAAATACTACCCAAATCTGCTCTCTAAATTTTTTATTTATGTCATAAATAACTGGTTTGACTTGATGCAGACTTTCAAAGATTATTGAGAAAATGCAATAAAAATACTATTGCAGATTTTCTTCCATTTGTGGTATTTTATTTTGGGCTCTAATGTTTTCTAAACAATTAGATGGTAATAACAGGTCTGGGATTTATATATTTTTTTGACATTGGGCCATTAAGTGTTGCTTTGTAAGATATTTTAACCTACTTCACTGGTGAAATTATACTAAAAACTGTGTTCAGTTGCATGTATACATATGGACTGGTTGGTTTGGATTGGCTTTTCTCAGATTCTCTTTGTCTGACGCAAACATTAGTTTAATGATTTCAAGGGCAAAAAATAAACAAATGATAAAATCAAGAAATCTGAAAGGGGTCAGACATTTCATGACAGTTTTATTGAACCTGCTTTCTGTGGATCTGCAGTAAGGTTGAAGCCGCCCTCTTGGAACATCTCCGCCTCTCTGGCCAGCAGCAAGTATCGCGGCTCGTCCTGCGTGCCATCGAACTCCCCGCCCTCATCGTAGTCCATCATGTTCAGCACGCTGTCGTACCAGTGGATCGCTTCGGCCCAGTCCTGCTTTCTGTGAATGTGAAGCACAGAAACAGAGGATCCAATGAGAGAAACCCTGATAGAAATAATGTAATTCCACTATGAATCCACTAGGGGGAGGAATACACCATTATTGGAACATTTCCTTCAGTAAAATTCAAGCATTTTTAAGATAAGTTTTCTAAAACAATACAAATGAACTAAAAAGAGAGTTTTAATTCACTATTATGATATTTATTACTGTTATTAATAACATCTTATGGTACAACAGAGACAAGATAGGCTAAAATATAACAAAATGTTATGTTTTGAAATGTCTCTCACACCCTACACACAAAATATAAGACGATCAATAAGTTATTGAGCCATTAGGAATAGTAAATATTCACTACATTGAAACAATCAAATTGTGTTCAGTTAAATGATGTTCCTGCACTAATTAAATGCTTAAACCCAATATACAAGAAAGTTACAAATAAAATATCTAAAAAATGTTCACATCAAGTTTTCTGGCATTTAGCAAACAGAAATAATTTGGGTAATTATAATTAACCTAAAAACAAGAAAAGTTTAACTACAAACAGCAAAAACGTGTCTCTGTCTTTTTATTAGGCTTTTAATCACATGTAATCACACAGCAGTGCAGTTTGAGTATCAAGCATTTTCAATGACTTTATACAGAAGTAAAGCACTTTTCAAACCTTAAACTACTAAAGGAAATTCAAGCATTTTTAAGGATGTGAAGCGCCGGTATGAGTCCTGTTTAAATGACCCTTCACTGACCTGTCAGCAGACAGACCGGCTCCTGTATCGAAGGCTCTGGCCACTACGATCATAGAAGATCTGTCTCCCGCCTCAGCAGCCTGGAGCAGATACTTAAACCCCTTCATCCTGTTTCCTGCGTTATCCTGTCAACAACACACGCGAGTCAAAGTGGGAACAGACCTAAACCAACTGCAGTCAGCAGTAAAATTAATCTGTGTGTGTTTTTACCTCCACCTCCATGTCTGGGAGAATGTGATGAGGCAGCTGCAGGTAACACTTTCCTAAGGCTACGATGGCCTCCAGCTCTCCGCACAGGGCGGCTCTCTCCAGGTGGAACATGGCCGAGTCCTGATCCCACTGCTCGTCCTTCTCACAGAACCGGCCCGCTTCGTGGTAGCGCACCATGGCCAAGTGGACCTGCGCAGCAGAACCAAACAATGACAGAAAGCACAGGTTTGGAAATCTGTGAAGATGTCAAAATAAAAATAAAAATGGTTAAATGCATTCTATCAGTTGTGCTAAAATGATTAATATCAGAGAACGTGTTGGATGGAACATGACGCATCTTATGACGTATTTTGTTTCCTTTATTTTTTTGTTGTAATGTTTAGTAATGTTTATTTTGATGGATGATAAATTGTCCCAGAAGTTATTTTGATAAATGATAATATTGTTGTCTTGAGACCATTTTTTAAGTAATAATGACGCAAGAACACATTCTCAAAGATCAATAAGCTTTACATTTTAATGAACATTTTGACACTGGAACTGGAAGATATTTTAAAAATCCAAAATAAATAAAAAGTAAACAACAAATAAAATGAATCATGGAGTCTCTGTAAAAAAAACTGTCCTTCAACATAAGGGCTGGTTGAGACCAAATCACCAAACTGAAGACTTTTATCATCCATTGAGTTTGTTTTAATTTATCGTGATTAATTGCTGTGACAGGCTTAATAATGTTGTAAACTTACCAAAACGCATCTAATATGAATCTGAATAAATGTGATGTTCTTGGGTTTACCTTTCCCAGGATCGACTGTCCGATCTTCTTCTGCAGCAGAGCGTTCAGGCGCTCCACCTCGGTGGCCACGCAGGAAGGTCGGTGGACGTGGGCCCGAGACGAGTGGAAGAAGCTCCACTTCTCATCCGTCAGCTGAGGAGAAACGTCCAACCAAGATAAGAAGAAGAAGAAAGAAAAACCTAATTATGACCAATTCTGATGGAGTCCAGGAAATGACAAGCAGCAGGCTTTGAGCTGAGAGCTGCAGAACAAACAGGAAGCACACAGAAAGCGATTATCATGAGAAGTGTCGGAGTGCGTCAACTGGAGGTAGATGGTGTTTCGTTTCCACAAATCATTTTATTGCGATTCCAAATATTGGTGCACATTGAAACAGCTGCACACATCTTTCTGCTCGACAAAAAATATGCAAATGTAAAGCTTCTGGGAACAGAAAAAGCGCTGCAGAGGAAACAGCTGCCTTATAAAGACTACATGCTGATAATCACCCCTTCGTTGCTGGGACTTTGAGAGTATAAATTCGCTGAGACTCTCGGAGGAGCTACCATCTTCCTCTAGTCAAGGGAGGGAAACAACGGAGAGGAGTAGGAGCCATGTTACGGGAAAGTGGAGGAGAGGCAAATGTGAAAACATGATGATGAGTGAAGAAGTAAGGAGTGGATAACGAGAATGAAAATGATTCAGGGGAGGAAAGCATTCACATTTGGCATTTAACTTGGTTCGTTTACCCGTCTGATGCTGTCGTCATCCGACTCAGAAACAGGTCTGTAGCGGTGATGGACCTGAAAGATGATACACGAATTACAAATCCTGCTGTCTGAGAAAACCAACTTAATTAGAGTGGAAATGAGTAATCGGAAATTATCATCAACTACTTTAGCAATTGATTAATCATTGACTAAGCATTAAGCATTTCTAGTATTATATAAAAATAAAAAATCTGCATAATGGGCCATTTTTTTTAATCCAATTAATAGATTATCAGAATAAGCAACAGATTAATTTATATCTAGAATAATGATTAGTTCCAGACAGTCCTAAAGTTAATTGTAATCTGGTGGAGCTGAGAAGAGAAAGAAACTTTACAATTTTAAGTGTCAGGAAGTTAAATGTCTAACTGTGTTATTAAAAACTCAAAGGTTTCTCCCCCGTCAGTTTCATTTGAACTTAAAAATCTAATTTTATTGATGTTAAATCAAAGAAAGGTTAAGTTAAAGTCTTTACCCCGTCTACATGATCATTAGGATCCCCTTCACTCCTCCTCTCGCTCGGGTAGCCGCTGTCTCCGCCGCTCTCCGAGTCCTGCAGACAGGAAACAAAACGTTGACTCGTGGGGAAAAAAAAGCAAGAAAAGGATAAATCAGGAACCAAAAGGAGGCTTGGAATTTTCCACTTTATTTTCAATTTGATGAAACTTAAAACTCAGGAAAAAAGAAAAGAAATCAATATTTTTTAGCGTTGTAAACGGACCAGCTGGTACACATAATGGAGTGTTGTGTCAGGACATTGTTTTCACAAGCAGCAGCGCCACAAGCATTGTTGCGCCGGCCTCAGCCGCCAACGGCGTGATGAGCTTTTCCACAAATCAGCTTTGGACCCACGCAAAGCCTCCTCATCCAGGAGGACTAACGGCTGTTGGTTTGCTGGCCTGCACACACGTAAATGTCTGCAGTGTTGCAATGAGAGCTGAATACCCATAATCCTCTGTGTGTGGGAGAAGGGATTCAGGCGCAGACAAACAGGGAACATTGAACACCCTCAGCAGGCGCGTTTTCAATCAGTTTAGCCTCCAGAGTCATGAGAACATAGAGATGCAATATAATGGGATAGTTAAATAAAATCATAAATCCATACATTTAATAAATAAAATTTCTAAGTGTTTTGAGAATGCTTAAATAATGTGTTACATGCAAAACTAAATTGCTAAATGCAAAAATTAAATATTTATTTATAGTTTATTCTATCTGAGAGCCTTACACATTAGAGTCAGTAGGTGGCGCTAACATTGCTATGGAAAAAATTATGAAACTGCAGTTTCATCAATTGTTAGTGACAACTTACATTATTATGAATAAATAAATAAAGAAAATATTGAATAACTAATTATTAAGTGCTGAGCTAATTCTACAGGGCAACAACTCCTTCAAAGTAATATATTGTGATACTTAAATGTTTAATTGTAAATTAGCATTCAAATAATTATACATACTATTTTGTGTTTTTTATTAATGTATTAACATTTTATTGAAAGTACTGTTTGTGTAGTTATCTATGTTTTGTCCTCAGTAAAATGTGGTAAACTTTAAGTTTTAGCGAGTTATCATTTATGATAAAGTAATGTAAATTAAAGTAAACAAAACTAAAAATAACCACTAAAGTTGACAGATTAATTTTATATCAAAATCTTTAAGGTTTTTGTATTTATTTAACATTTTTGTATTGACACAAATGAATTAAAATCAGATTTTGAGACTAGACAGAATGAGATTGTCTAGTCTGTTACAAAATAAATACCTTATTTGGGTATTTATTTATACTTCTGGTTACGTCCCAAATTGAATGTTCAAGCAAAATGATGCGTTGATTAACCTGAGGTACAAAAATGTAACTTGGAATTTCTATTTTTTGAGATAATGTTTGTGTTGTTCATTTGCAGCTCACGTTTCTGTTTCCAGCTCAGTTCACTTCGTCGTTGCTCACCTTGTGATCAGCTGTGTTGTTGTTCAGCCTGTCGTGTTCATACATTCCAGAAAGAGACAAGCCTGGAAAACGCAGCTAAAAGTTAAAACCAGTCACAACTGGACTCCACTTAGTTAATGGATGCTTTTGCCAGGGGAAAAAAAAAAGGTTTGGGAATATACCTGAAGAGGATTTGCCCATGGATCCAGGTGCCACTATGGGAGAGAAGGGGAGGATGAGAGGCGAGCAGGGGATGGAGTCCACGTCGCTCAAGCTCTCGTCTGCAGATGAGGGCTCGGACAGACGGGACAGCAGCGGAGGGACGCGGCTGGCGGAAAAGGTGCGGACGCGAGGCGAGCCGCAGACCTCCTCGCAGCCCCTCAGGACCGTCTTGGCCGACTTCTGGGAAAAAGCGAGAAAAAACTTAGAGGCAAAAGAACTAAAAGTACTCAGATTAGTGAGAGAAGAATGTTGCATTGGAGTCCTAACATGGCAACAGTAAACAAGAGAAAGTCTAGTTAAAGTCCAGTCTATCTTAAGCTTGAATAGCTGCAGGGATAAACACCAGTTGGCTTTTCCAGCATCCCATCTAAATGTTTTTTGAAGCAAAAATTAACCCCCATTAAAGGGGGTTAAAAAGAGAAGTGGCTTTGTCATCCACAGCTTTGTCTGCAGATGTCGCTTGTGCGTCAGATTTATAGGCGTACCAGAAACAAAACACAAAGGTTCCAGCTCGGGACTTTTGTATGTAAAAAAAGAGAGATCCAATTAACTGTGTAAGATTTTTAACTTGTTAAAATCTATATATCTAATTAAATATTATATAAAATTACCAGAAGTTTGTTGGTGCAGTCCAGCTGGGACGCTTCTGGCTCAGAAAGATCGAAAGGCGTCAGGCCCATGCTCTTGCAGATCTTGTTGCACAGGTGGGAATGGAAGAACAGAGCCATGCCTCGCACACCTGGAATGTTATCAGATTGAGGAATCCCTGTTGCCAGTAGGAACTAGCTAAATCTGAAAAAGAGAAGAAACATACCGAGATTTCCATCTCCGAAATCCGTCCCCTTCTCTGTGTGGATCTGAGGGTCTGTGTAGAGATCGCCGACTCCCTGGATGTCGACCACGATCAGCTGGTGGCCCGAGCGCTCGAAGGTGAAGTGACTGAAGGCCTGATGGACGAAAGAGCGAGATTACAGCGGACTTCAAACTCACATAAAGACAGTTACAAAGTCAGCCTTCTACCTCCTGAAGAACATGTTCAGTATTGAAGGACTAATGTTTCAGCTAGATCTAGAGAAACTCATACATACTTTGATATTTAGTTACCTTGATTACTGCAATTGTGTCTTCACAGATTAATTCATTTACAACTGATCCAGATTTACAGGAAAACAGAGCACATCACCCCAGTTTTGAAGTTCTTCCTATAGCTCACTGTATTTCAGAGAATAGACTTTAAAATACTTCTGTTAGCTTATAAATCACCCACCAAAATATGGCGGTGGGGCTGTTTGTCCAGGGCGCCAAACCGGCTAGGACCGCCTCTGGGTTTCACATCTGCTCACTATATAATATGTTTATGATGTTTTTTTTTGTGCTTTCGTGATAAAAAGCACCTTAAAATGCCGTGTTGTTGAAACGTGCCATGAAATTAAACTTAATTGACTATCAGGCCGGAGCTTCTTCTAAGCAAGGTGTAGCATTTCTCACCTGTGGAGTCAGTCGGATATTGTCGTCCCTCACGAAGCCCGAGTTGGAGTTGTACTTGATGTACTTCCCTTCGATGTAATGCTCCAGGTGGAAGAGCGGTTTTCCCGGTCTGTTAGTCATCTCCACCACACACATCTGCATGATGTCCACCTGAAGATTGCAATACATTTCCCTCTGAAATATTTTATAATAAATCAGGGTTTCTGCAGGTTTCACCAAATCAAACGTAAGACTTTTTAAGACCATTATGAATGGAATTTCACACCTATATATTCACAGAAATGTACGAACTTCGTCCAGCTAACCAGCGATAAATTTTTGTACTTGTCCATGATAGACGCAAAAAAAGCTTGCGTCTATCACGCAAAGGTATATTATTAGCCGCTAGTCAGGGGGAACAGCAACTGGTTTCTTCTTCTTGATTTTTATTGGCGGTGTAAAGAAATGTTAGGTATGGATTACCCCCAACCTACTGGTATAGAATGCGACTCAAAATGTCTATTTTATTTTAAACACGCATGTTATTGATCATATTTTGTTAATCGAAAAATATGAATCGATTAACAAAATCACATCATCATTTTTCAGAAAAAAAAAATCAAAAATGTTTTTAGAAATTAAGTTTTCTTAAAAAACTAACTGAATTTGGAATACTTTTGCTTTCTTAATCTCCCTGTGGTATATTTGTTAAAATTTTATGTTTCTTTATTTTTCTAAAAAAAAAACCCCAAAATATTTAATAATAAAAAATAACACGTTTCTTTCTCTCTCATATTTCCAACATACTAAAATCACATGCACAATTTTTTCCAGTTCTCCACAATGTTGACTTTTTCTTCCCCATATCATGTTTACTTCTTGTAAATAGTTTATAACCAAGTTCAGTGCAACCAAATGTCTCAACCGTCTCAAGTCACAGAATGCAATGAAGATGTCTGAGTGCGATTCATACTTTTGTCAAACTACTAAATTTATGACCTGGGAATAACGTATTAAAGCCCAACTTACTTTTTAAAATTAATTTAGGACATTTCAGGGCCTTCATTTTAAATAGACTTCTTAAGAATGCACGAACAACCTAGAAATAATTTACAAGGCATAGATTGCTATCTTCTCCCTGCATAAAGGTGGACATTAAATGTTCTTCTACCTGTTTGGGAGGTCGGTGGCGGTTGTACTCCTCCCCCCAGAGTTTGGCCTCCATCTGCAGCCGGACGTCCTCAAAGTAAACGTCTCTGTCCACGGTCTCCATGTAGCGCTTGGCAACATAGTTGGACGCCGACTTCCAGTTGCTGCTGTGTGAGAAGTTGGACAACTTCTTGCTGGAGGGGAAACAAAACAGAAATGCATATTTGTCTTGAGTATAAAAAATTATATTAATTCCCATAAAAATAAAGAGACTTCCCTGAAGATTTTAGGTCTTCAACAAAAGAATCCAGCTTTTTAATCACAAATTAGCTGAAAGTGATCACAGATGCGGTCAGTTCACCCATACACAGTACGCTACAAGAAAAACACGCAGCATATGGCAGCTCTGTCTGTTAGGAACCAACATGTCTGGCCTTGTAGGGTTGCAGGGATTTTAGCTTAAACAATATTTTGGAGAGGATTTAAGATTTCAGATATTTCATGCGAGCCTAAGATCGACTGGTTTTGATTTTCCACATTACTGAGAAATAACGCATTTTAAAAAAGATAGTTTTTTATGAATTAGGGGTCCAAGAAAGGAAATGCTAAACCACATTGTTAAAAAGCTTCTAGGTGTAGAATCCTTTAATTATTCTGATTAAGATAAGATAAGCCATTCCCACTTGACCACACCCAGTTATTCTCTTTTAATAGGATACATGCAGAACTTTCCAATAAAATCTCACCATTGTAATGCCAAAACATTACAATGGTTTAAGCAAGGATTAAGATGGACAATTTTTATAATCTCAGAAATGATACAGAAATGTTCTGTGTTAGCTAAAAACGTATTTGGGCAGAAGTAGTAATATCTTACTTAAATGAGACTCATGATCAATAAAACTTAATCCTGAGATAACTTGGAAAAAATCCCCCAGTAGGGGGCGCTACAATGTTTAACCAAAACATCACTGAGGAATTTGTCTAATAAGTAAATCTACTAAGATTACATTTAAAACATTGTCACAAATTAACAAAGTAGCTTTACAACAAATTTATAAATTAGATCTTTGCTCTAAAAAAGCTTCATAAAAGCATCTGCTTGAGCTAATGAGCTCAGATTCTTAAGCTATAAACCTTAAAGTCCATAATTTTAAGTAATGTCTGTATCCATAAATCTCTTTGGACTAGTTAAATTAAATAACACACAATGTCTGTGGCAACTGTTAAATATCAAATGAAGCTGTGATTTTCATTGAATATGTTATTGTATGTTAATCCTAATAAACATGGAAAAATTTATTTTTTCACTAATTCCTAAAATTATGGGTCAATTCTGCCTTTTCAGTCATGATAAGCCATGTCAGTTTTAAATTGCACATAATTATTTTGGAGGTAAATTAAAGGACATTTATGAAAATCAGTGCATGTCGCACACTAAGGGGCACAAAAAGCAAGAAGGCCTTTCATAACTTCTTGCACTTCTAGTTTAATATCTTTACTCAGAAAATAAACATGGCAGGGCCTTAATTTACTCAAAGAACATTTGAGGAATCAATTTCATGGGATTACAGCCAGAACTAAACTCAAAGTCCTATCTTTAGAGTTATAGTCTAAAAATACGGCGCCGTCAACAGCAGTCCCCACGAGTTGGAGCAGGACGTGCAGGGAATATGGGTCAGCGATCCGTTTCTGTTGTGTTTATATTGACTCGACGTCCCTACAGGAGGAAAAGGAAACATAATGTGGAGGAGTATTTTAACTTACGCTCTGAAACACTCCCTCATGGCTCCTTTCCCAAAGGGCTGTGAGAAACCAGACAGAGGAGAAATTAATGTGCAATTTGCTATTTTTATTTTTTATTCTTGGGTGGGACAACAAAGTCCCATTCAACAACCGAAGAAGACAGACAGGAAAAGGTTGTAAACATAAATACTTAAGGATTTATCAAGCTTTTTGTGTTTAGTAAGACTTAAATCTATGCAAGATGTAAATTTTACTCTAAGCAAGACTTTTAAATGGAAATTAATTTAAAAATATGCAATGCAGACAGCCACAATCAATAAATTAGTATGCATTCGATGAGACCCATTTGTCAGATTTAAAGTACCTTTTAGAAATAACCTTAAAGCAGATATTAAACATACTTTTTTATTAAGATTACATTTCTGTATTAAAATGTGTTATTGATCTGATGTAATATTTTAATCTTAAATATTTTTCCACCAGCTATAAGCAAAAACTCATCATAGTTGACTGAAGTAAAGGCCAGTATGTGTGTAATTATCAATAAAATTATCAATAAAATGTGTTTCACTTTGTGAATTAAGTTACTGAAATGAACTAACTTTTAAATAATATATATATTTTTTTGAATCAAACCAAATAATTGTACCGTATTTTCCGGACTATAGAGAGCACCTGATTATAAGCCGCACCCAGCGCATTCCCAAAGGAAAAACATTTTGTACACACATAAGCCGCACCTGTCTATAAGCCGCATGTGCCTACATACAGACGGTACACAGAAAGAGTTTTCAAAGTTTTAGTAATATACCTTAGCTTTTTTTTTCCAAACAGTGCCTGTGACGCGGCAGTAACACAGCAGCAACACGGTAGCACAGCACTAACAGGGCTGGTT